>PVJA010022453.1:0-34234 GCA_004027025.1 Myocastor coypus
CAACTGGCAACAGAGTCCTTGTCCTCAACAGAAATTGCCTAAGCCTGCTCTTTGCTGACTGTCGTTCTATAAGAATTTTGGTCTTCTGAACTCTGGTCACAGTTTACCATCAGGTTGTTCCCAGGGTGGAAGAGCTTCTCATATCTGTCATCACTAAGCACTTTCTAATTCTGTTTCACAAATAAATTCTAAAGTCTTTGAAAAGCTTATGGTCAGATATTCATAACAAGGACATCACTTTTCCCTGCCAAGTTTTTCTTTTCAAAATAACTGACACTCATGTTCATTTTATTTTTTGCAGTGCCAGGTTTGAACTCAGGACCTCGCAGTTGCCAGGCAGGGACTTATTCTACTTAGCTATTTCCCCAGCCTGACACTGACAATTTCAGTGGTGGTGACTTTATGTCATGCATTCAGTTCACACTCAGCTGGCTCCAAAGAAAACAATTACATAGCACAGGACACGGCAAGTGAAAAGATACTCAGGATCAGAGAGAAGAGAGAGATACCAGGGAAGGATATAGGCTTCTAAGCATTGCATTGAGCAGCCTGCCTCCAGCAAGGCTTCCCAGACAGCGCATTTAGCTTCTACACTCTTTAATGTGTCAACTTATTCCTAGAACTATGTGGAAATGTTATTGGCCCATGATAAAATCAACTTCCAAAAGTCCCACCTCTGAGCACATGAGAGTTCTGACGTCATTCTTGATCTAAATCATAGTCACTTTTTCCATTTTATAATTAAAAAACAATTATCATTTTGAGTAGCTATTTTCTAAACTTTAGTAAATTCTTACAAGTTATAATCCTTAATAAAGCAAATATCATTCCATTTTATGCATAAAAACTGTCATACTAAAAACTATTTTTACTTCTCAGTGTGCACTGGTCTGTTTTTTAAGAAGATTTTCCTCTCTGAATTAGTCTTCTATTTAAATTTTCTACATTTTTTGATGCTTTAAAAGAAGCTTAAGGAATTATCCATTAAATTATTTATTTTAGTAACATTCACTTTAAGTCAGTTCTAAAATGAATATTCTTTTCATTTATTATATACTAATTCATTTATTACTGAAGAAGCTTAGAAACCAAATAGCAGCTTAGAAAAGGATGTAACGGGTCCCTTCATTGGGATACATTTCTTCTTAGTCTTTCGGAAATGTGAACTGCGCTAAATATTCTAGGTAGTCAATCCATGGTGCTGCTGCCTTCCTGAAAAGAGGAGACAATAGGTAATGATAAGAGAAAGAGCCATCATATTCTTTGTTGCCAGAAGGGACTGTGATCTGAACAGAAGTCAAGAAGGTTGCCACCTGAAAACCAACTGAAGAAAGCGTAAAGAGCAGCCTTCTCTAGTGACTTTAAAACAAATCAAAATGTCTGTTTTAACCTTGGACTTTCCACTCTAAGGTGGCAAGAAAATACATTTCTATTTACTATATCGCTCAGTCTGTGATATTATTTTATCTCAGTCTTAGAACACTGACACAGAATTTTTTTTTAAAAAAAATAATGATTTCTTAAAAAATAATGATTTCTTGAAGTAATGATTCTATTATATTCTACACTCATTAGTTTCTTCTTCATTGATTCTAAATTCTTCATAGATCTAGTTCTTGATTCATTTTCTAGATTCAAGTAAATCTAAGTTTTCTAGATTCAGTAAACACTTCAATTAATTTTCCTGTGTACTCTATCATTCACCAGATTTTAATGTAACATTTGCTGAGTCAAGCTTTCACTCCTCCATGGACTGCCCGGAAGAAGGACAGGGAGGGCCTAGGAAGGCACGTTCTCCAACACAGCCCAGATTCTTCCATGAAGAAGGAGATCACCATCACTGGAAAGTCTATTCAGACTGGTTTCAAACAACGGGATTAATGACGAGCGTCCTACTTTAGGTTTGCTAAAAGAAAGTTGACTGTTAAAGAAGGTGCAAATGTGCTGACTATCTACAAAAGCTATGCAAAGGAAACTGTTCTAGTGTGGGCAATATGCGAATATTACAGTAATGGGTCAGGCGTATGCAGGTGGAACACCAGGTTCTGTTGTACCACTGGATACCAAACAATAAAATGAATG
The DNA here is from genome assembly GCA_004027025.1 of Myocastor coypus. Lineage (NCBI taxonomy): Eukaryota > Metazoa > Chordata > Mammalia > Rodentia > Myocastoridae > Myocastor > Myocastor coypus. The sequence continues at coordinate 2,083 of PVJA010022453.1, forward strand.
TTCGTCATGCAAGAATAAAAGCCTTTTTGTACTAGAAGAACTAATGAACTATAAATAGATGGCTTAATGATAAAGAGAGGTGTGGTGCTTGCCTCTGAAATAATGTTCTATGAAGAAGTTTTGTGCTCTCAGTAAGAAACCTTCAAGACAACAAACTCTTAAGATAAAAATTGCATTGGAAGGGTAATAAAGAGACAAGTAGCCCCACTTATCATCACTACTTTTTTGGAACGACGTTCAACCATGTTATGGAAGAGAGTGTATTTTTTCCATGTTTCAGTTTGCTTTTTGTGACTTTAGAAAGCAAAAATCAATTGTGGTATGAACATATTCATAATTATTAAGGTACAACTTCTAGCATTATATCAGAATCTCACACAATCCTGCTGAGTCTTACCTGGCATATGAATCATTTTGTGGAACATATCTATGCCGCCCACACAACTCATTATTCATAGGATCTTTTCAGTGAGATTATTCAACTGTATTGTGGTGCTCGCATCAAAGTAACTCTAAATTAGCAGCCTAATAATTCAGTAGAACTCTATTACTTTTATATGACTTTGTTGTATTGTGTAGACCTTATCTGACATCATGAGTGAATAAAGATGGGTAAGTACAGTAAAGGTATTTTGCATAAGGAAAATATTATATAGATGTAACTTCTATAAAGGTACATTCTTTTAATTTTCTGCTATTTTACTATCATTATGTATAACATGGGACATAAAGGTTGTGATAATCGTATTTATCTTCTTTCTCATTGTTGAGATTAAGTACCCAACAGTTGCATTTGTAGGTTACCGAGAATGGTCTGGCTCTTGGTTTTAGAGGATTCAGTGGATATTCAACCAATCCAAAGAGGAATCTGCAAGGTGCAAGTGCTGTTGAAGGAAATGTGCTCAATTGACTCCACCCAGGTGGAGAGAGAAATAAAGGAGAGTCCCAAGAAAAGATTCCATCCTTCTGTGGACATCACTGCCTCAGTAAACCCCTTTCTCCAGCCAAGCCTCATGTCCTGACATCACATTCAGCTATGACGAACCAACCAGAGAACACCGATCCCCCATCATCCAAACACTTCCAAAAGTCCAAACAGTAAAGGCATGAGGTTTTGATTGAATATTTTGGATTTCAAACATAACAAGTTACCTACAGATAGGAAGTATCGTCCATATATAAGGTTCAGTACTACTCCATCATTTCCTGTATAATCTGAATGTATTGCAACATATTGCCCATGTTTAAGGAATGAGTATGGTACTCTGAACTCTCATCCACCTACCAGTTCTGAAATTTGATCTATTCTAAGAATTGAATTATGCAAAACAGTATAATCCCAGAGATTTTTAGATATACTTAAAGTTAGTTAAACTTATTGAGGTTGGTACAGAGGAGAGAAGGTTCACAGATATGTAACTAAAATTCATACCAGTGATATTGTTTTGACTTCAAATACAATTTTCTAACAGAGTTAACTTTTTATTACTGGTGCTAATGTAAACTTTAGAAACAATTGTATTAGTTAGGAGAAGATAAATCACTTAACAAATGTATTACAAGGTTCAAGAAAGCAGAATCCTATATTATAACAAATCATGTGACCCTGAAGAATCCCATCAAAGGAGGACCTAACATTAGAAGTTGTCTGTGAAAGGGGTGTTTGAAGATAAACTAGGGTAGAATGTGTTAAGGAACAAAGCAGTGTCACTTGCACCTTCCTATCCAGTACAATGGTATAGTTTTTTTGTCACTGAGAACATTTTGGTCAAGTGTTTGATGTTCAGTAAAGAACAATCCGGATAAGACAGACAATTTGAAATCTATCAGCTTTCCAACATAGATAAGTACAATATCATTGTTGATTTGTGCATGTTGTTAATGCTTTCATGCTACATTTAATTGAAGGAGAACACTTTTAATCGTGTCTATTTCCAATTATTCATTTAAAGGCATAAAATAAAAGCTAAGATTTCACAGAGAAAGATAAATTCCCACTTAAAATGGTAACAGAGGTCTGAGTTTGAACTGCGGTGGAATAGTACTGCCTAATATGCATGGATTCCTATGTTCAGTACCCGAACTGAAACAAAATATTATGCCTAATTTTTTCCTGTTTACCTTGGGCTGGAAGGTTACAACTTCCCTATGCAAGTTTCTAAGCTGGTGCTATGTTGTACAGAATTAAATTTCATCTTCTTTGCTCGTAATGGTTTCAGTTTGTTCATATCAAGACCTGTCTTCCACTGACTCTGAGTTACACTCTCCTTCTGTTTTCCTCTCTGTTATTCATGTGTCACCTTCATTCATATGCATCTTATACTTTGACACCTTGGTCCAGTTTTGACCATCAGTGGTGAGGACAGACATCACTCCAATGTTGGGGAAATCCATGTGAAGCAGGGGCGCCAGGCAAAGTCCTAAAATTTGAGTTGCTTTAAGACAGAAAGGTAGTCCTACCTTACAGGAATAGAAGTTAATATCTTTTTAATTTTTTAAATTTTATTATTATGGCTGGCTTAGCCTGCCCTGGGGGTAGGGCTGGTGCAGCATGTGCTGCCGGAGATTGAACCTCGGTCCCTGTGGTTGTCTAAGCTTTCCTAAACAGGTACTTAGGACCACTGAGCCATCTTTCTGGCCCCTAAAAGTTAATATCTTAAATGAAGGTTGTTGCCCGTGACCACCCATTGTGTGGGCTGGGGTAGAAGAGTCCATTTCACTTCATTTATTATGCAAGTCACCATGTATCCCTCTGGTTGCTAAACAATTCAAGACAAAATCAATAATAAATGATGTTGTGCTTTCAAGCTTGAATTCCAAACATTACTGACATCATTTAATATAGTTAAACCCTAATCAAGTAAATAAAAACAAGATTATTATCTTATAAATCTATAATCTATCTTTTCTTAATGTGTTTTTGTGTCTGTGTCTACATTTCCCCTTTTTTATGAGGATATCAGTCCTATTAGATCAGGTCACTGTTCTACCACATAGAGACTCTATTAATCCAAGTACCTGTCAGTTACTCAATTATTATACAAGGTCACATCCAAAGTGTCAAAGATTAGGATGGTAGAGGGTAGTATAATAAAACCTATGGCATATGTACGACTTGGATTTTCTCCTTAAAATTATTTTGTATGTTGGAACAATACAAAGCACGTTCTCTCCAAAGTATTTTATTCCTGTCACATAAAAATTTCATTTTTCCTACAGTTTAGAATTTGAAATTTTGTATTTTTTTAATGGTTGTTTATTTTCATTGGTTATTTCTTAAGTTTTCCTGGTTAATGAAAATTTGATTTCTCATTTTTTAAATTTTTGATAGCATAATGCACCTAAAATTTAAATATGTAACCTTTTATATTTCAAAGTTTGAATTTTAAGAAAAGCGTAGTTAATTACATTGCATTTATATTTCATTCCCTATACCTCACATCACCTCGCATCTTGTGCCTTACGATCACCTTAGTGCTATTCATCATTTCCTTTTATCTAATTTATTAAAACCATGTCATATTTCAAGATTTGATCACTCTTATTAATGTTATACATTTGTGTCTCCATTACTCTGTCACAAATTACCAGTGAAGAAATCACTAACCCGACTTCACTGTGTTTATTCTAAAATTAATGAATGCTTGGGTTTTTTGCATGCTAGAGTGAGTATTGCCTTCATCGAATCTCTCCAGGTAACTGTAAGGAGACAACCAGGCTTTGATTAATCTTGTTCATTCAAAAAGGAAGGGAAGACCATTTGATAAGGACTATTTCTACTATTACTTTGCACTGCTGGTATAAAGTTGCAAGCTAAATTTTTATTCCTGTAATGTTAGTTATTCAGCTGTAGAAGTCATAAAATACTTCCAAAAGTATGTGCTACGCAAAGTATTGCAACTCCAGCCAAGGTGAGCATAATTGCTTACTTTTAGATTTATCATGCCTTTCGACTGTTAGCATTTACTCCACAAATTCACACAATATGACAGGCTTTTAAAAAGCTCCTGAGTTAGTAAATAAAGAGTATGTTCTCAAAATTACTGGTGACTGGAGTACATTAAATTATTTTACAAGTATGTGTTTCTGTATTTTTATAATTTATATTCAGCCTGTGTTTGAGTTTGTATTAAAGGCAAGCTGCCTAATTTTAGCTAGGCTTGAAACCACTTTATTATTGAGTATATATTTTTATATTATTTTGAAAACTTCAATATGCAAATAATTGATACCATTTAATAACAGGAAACTCAATAGATAGGCTGCAAAATAAACACAGATTTTAATCTGGATGGTGAATGATAGCGTGGCAGTTATTTCAGAGCTGGGCTCCGCAAAGGCCTTCAGTTCATCCCCAGCTTTTAAAATGAGGTCAGATTGTTTTCAAAATACCATCATTACACTGAATAAAAATTAATTTCATAAATCTTTATGTCCTGCTTTGCTGGTTAAATATATCAAACAAAATTAGTAACAAATAAGTTATATTTTCAAGCCTGAAACCCAGAAACAATATAAGCCCATTGAAGAACTTAAATCTTTTAGGAATACAAATAAAAATGTACTTTATTTTCATGCTATTGTTAGCAATTTAATACCCATAAAGTAAGTTTGACAATAATAAGATAATCTTTTTAGGTTTTTTAAAGACTACCAATTATATATAAACTGATACTATTTTATTTTTCAAAACATCTATTTTTCTGTAGCAACTTGTAGGAACCATTTATGATTACTACATAGAAAGGATACAGTAGGAGCAGTCATGTTTATATTAGAAAATAGGTAGGCATCTATTTAAATCTGACAGCCCAAAAGTACCACCTCAGTCCAAAACTGCAAAGTTGTCTTTTTTTTTTTTTTTTTTTTTTGTCTTTTTGAGACAGGGTCTCACTATGCAGTTCAGGCTGACCTTAAGCTCACTTTTGTAGCCCAGGCTGGTCTCGAACTCGCACCGATCCTCCTGCCTCAGCCTCCTGAGTGCTGGGATTACAGACGTGAGCCACCACGCCCGGCTTGCAAAGTTGTCTTGATGTAAGTTTAGAGAACTTCCATCTATTTTAGGATCAATATTGCCTTGAAAACAGTAGGTTAAAGATACTGTAGCAAATTCTTAAGGTGGAGATACTTCCAAAGCTTCCATAATAAGAAAAAGTAGCTAATACTATTTAATCAATGTTATAACTGTTGTTTTTGGCAGTACCAGGGATTGAACTCAGGACTTGGAGCTTGCCAGGCAAACAATTATTCTACTGAGCTATGTTCTGGCAATAATTTCCCTAGCCTTTTTATTCTTCTCAGGTTTCTCGGAAAGAGCATGACTATCACACACGCATGAAAATTGTACCAATATCCTTCTTGAAAGGAGAATGAATGTACAGAGAGACAAAAAAAATTCACTACGTAATGTGGTATAACTCAAAATAGTATCCTTACAGAATTCCACTTATTTATGACAAAAGAAAAAAAATGTCTCCAAATCAGACTTGCTACTGGTGCACAAATAGTTCTTTAGGCTGTTGTTTGTAAAGCAACTTTGGAAATCAACAGTTTCCTAATATAGACAATCATGTTTTATTGGTTTTTTTTTTTTTTTCTGAATAGGGTATCAGATAAAATTTTTACTTATTTTCATTGGTATTCAGGGTAAGAGTAAGCTCCCGATAAGAAAGGAGCTACGCCTTCTGTTACTGTGCATATTAGTTAGTTTCTAAACTTTGCAATATGAAGAAGGGGCAGTTTGTTTGAGCCGTGGTTTTCATGGGTGCTGTTGATCCAGGAAACAATCCTGGCTCAACAGCAAAAATAGAACTGAATGAAGTCATGGCAGAAGAAAGCTGCTCAGCCCACTGGAGCCAGGAAATACATCAAAGAATAAAAACAAAAGCCAGGTCCCAAATGTAAATCCCAACATCCTGCTTCCAGGACCCATCCAGACTCAGGTTCCAAATGTAACCCCCAAAATCCTGCCTCCAGGTTCTATCCAGACACACCCATACGTTTATTTCTCGAATCTGCTTCTTTTTTTAGCCAACTAAAATTAACATGAGATTAGCAATCACAGTCCACCCCTTGTTAATTTGGCACCCAAATTCTGTATACCCTTTAAACCTTCCTTAATGTGCCAGCAAGCACAATAAGTTACTTTCTTCAAACAGGAGATGAGTATATGTGTACGACTCAAAAAGCAATAATCATTTCCCCAAATTTTCAAATTCTTCAGCATTTTTCAAAATCAAAAATTGCTTACCCAAGACTTGAATATCCCAACATATTTCAAATATCCCACTCAACAAATCTGTTCTGAGACTGAAGGCAAAATTTTAATTGTCAACCTCAGTTAAAAAAAAAAAAAATAGTTACCTAATCCAAAAGTACAATGGCACAGGGTATTCTGGTTTCAAAACAGGAGAACAGAGAAGTAGGAAAGAATGGCACAGCAGGAAGGATGAAAGCCATAAGTGCACAACCTAAGTCCTGCAGACCAATAGCTAGTGTTCTTCAAACAAGCACGTTAGGTTTGAATTCCACTGAGGCTGAGCACCCCTGCTATGTTCTTCCTAGATGCAAAATTCATAACCACCTTCTTGAACCAGTTTGGCTCCTAACTGCAGTTTTCCTTGGCAAATACTCCACGTGTCTACAGAGTACCCCGGACCTAATTGTCAAAGTTTCCATGCTGTTCTTCCAAGCCTTCCTTTCTTGGCCTTTCCACCTACGTTCAAATCTGGCTGGAAGCCCCTTTAAGCCCATGTCCATCATCAGGGGGATGACGGCAATGTTTACCAGGAGATCAAGAATTATCCAGTCCCCCCTGGGCCATGGCTGTAGCAACTCTTGGGTGTCTAGCTGCCCAAACACAGTGAAATTAATCCCTAAGACAACCTTATCAATAATGGGAGGAATGGAAACTAGTCTCAGATGACAGTTTACATTTTTGCACCTCTGTGTCGGAAGTGGCCACATCTCACTGATCCCTCAGAGTCCTCAGTGCCTCTTTCCTTTGGTCCTCATCAAAGAATGACAGCTCTCAAAGCATTAATTTCTTCAGTAACCAGGCCACCTTTGGCCCTAAGTGTTCACTGGATTCTTTCTTCAGCAAAAATCTAAGATTTTCAACTGTTAGGCTCCAGTATTTCCCCTTACTTCTCTCTATAAATTTGATTGAAAGGAATCAGGATACCAATAGCAAAGACTAAATGTGTGACTGTTTTGAAATTTCCTTCATCAAAAAGATTAGGCTGCTGCCCTTAATATCACTTCCCCAGAAAATCTAAAGCCCTGGGCAAAATGCACAATTCTTTCTTTGTCCTAGTGTAATTCACAGGGCTTCTAGTTCAACCCCCTAAATCTCCTAATTTTCAACGGAAACCCCATGAGACTGGCCTTTAGTCTCTTTTTTCTTATCAACATTCTGGTCTTCTTAGCTCTTACTAGAATTTCCCATAAAGTTGTGCCTACAGTGTGTCAAGATTTCTTCTATCTGATCATCAACACTTTAAAAATGCCTCTCCAAGAATCAGTTTCCAAACCTTTCAAGCTACATGGCAAGCATCCCAGAGATTACCTTACTCTTGGAACTAATATTAATTAATATCCTATCCTCAACTTCCACTATTCCCAGTGTGATGAAGCAATGCGATATCCTGCTTTCCTCAAGATTCATATTAGACTAGCTTAATCAGATTCCTCCTAACCGGATGTTTCTACTTGCCTCTCGGCATCCTCTGATAGAGCTTTCCATTGAATTCAACACCTATAAATATTCATTTCCGATGCTATATTCTGAGTTAAGCACAACTTGTCTTTCACATTACTAGGGCCCCATGCCTATTATAATGATTCTGAATTATTAGCACACTGTGACGTGTTAATAAATGAACATACAGGCTAATTCCACAACTTAGTTTTCAGGAGTGAAGCTGCTACAATACGGGCATGCATACATGACTGTAACATGATACTTTAACACCTATAGGAGTGTAGCTATAAAGGGAAACTGCTGAGTTGAATGGAATTAATAATTTTATTTTAATGAATCTTTATCTTGATTTTTACAGTAGTTAATTTATATTTCCAACTACAATAAGCAAACCTTAGGGGAGGGGCTGGCACAAGATGCCTATTATTTGATTTTTTAATGATAGGTGTTTCTTTTAGTGTAAGATGAAATTGTACAATTTTAAGGTTGATTTCATTCGTATCTTTCTTATAGACAAAGATACCGAAGACTGTTAATGTGCTTATGAGACACATGTCCTTTCCCTAGTGCTGTCTATTCATTTCAGTTGCTTATCTTTTTCACTGGAACTTTTACTTTAGAAGGGTCTAATTTTTCAAAAATTTTGTGTTCCTCTAGTCTGCCCTTAGGGGAATAGCTAAACATTTTTTTTTTCATTCTATTGTCTATTTATTCTACAAATAGTTTTTCTTGCTCTGCAGAACTTATTAAATTGATACAGTCCTATTTATCAATAATGTTATATCTTATAATTGTGATTTTGTTATTTTAAAAAGTCTATTAACTATGCATATTTCTCCATTTCTTTGATCCATTTTGATTTTAGCTAATATTTGGTGATACGTATCTTTGGAATGTGTTATCCAGTTTTTATAGCACGAGTCGTCACACAGGCTATCTTTGCTCCATTTTCACGCCTTTGTCAAAGATCAGATGGCTGAATGTGTTCGAGGTTGGAGCAACATCACATATTTGATTCCAGTCTGCTTTGTCTCAACACCATACTGCTTTTGTCACTATACTTTGTAAAATACGTTGGAATGGGATGCGTCCTGCCGTAAGCTTGTTGCCCACCATTGCTTTTCCTATTCTGGGTCAAGATGAATATTAGCATTTATTTTATTACTTTAAGAAATTGAATTTACCTGTGGATTGCAATTTCATTAAATCTATGTATTATTTTTGACTTGATAACCACTTTAAAAATATTGATTACCAGTTTAGAACAATGAATATCAATTTTATTATATCCTCTTAAACTCATTTTTCCTATGTTTATCATATTATTTGCATTTTTTTAGGGAAGGCTCTACAGGGTGTTCAGGGTTTCACTGCAAGATTGGACTAGTAGTGATCCGCCCGTTTACGGCCTCCCTAGAGCTAGGATTACAAAGATGTGCCATCACACCCAGTCTCAATTGCTTCCTTGATTAGCTCAAATCCTAATTATTTAATTTTATTTAAGCCTACTGCGAATGTTATGTTAGTTCAGGCTCTACTAAATATAGCAGTAGGTCTCACTGCACAGATCAGACTCGCAGTCATCTCCTGCTTTCAGCCTCCCAGATACTGTGATTACAGGCCTGCACCGCCATGCCCAGTGCTGTCTCAACTGCACCGGGCCTGGGCCAGCATGGCGTGCCTGGGATAGAGCCCTGCTTCCTGCATCTGCCTGAGCAGGTGCTTCAATCCACTGAGCTATCTGGCTGGCCCATGAATGCTATGATTCTACTAAATTTTCCACACTGGATTCATTGCTACTATAGAGAAATACTTTCAGTTTGTGAGTTAATTTGTATCCTGCTATACTGATGAATTTGGTTGTTAGTTTCAGGAGTCTTTTGGTGTGTTTAGGGGCTCTTTCGATGTAAAGAAACTTGTCACCTCCATATAGCGATAGTTTCACTTTCCTATTCCTCTTGCTATATATAATGATCGCATGCATCTTATGGAATTTGTAGGTGTAGATGATGTATTTTGATTCCTTTTCTCTGTTCCCTCCCTTCCCTTTGATCCCACTTACCCTCCTTATCAATAAAGCGTTTTTCCATTTCATCCTACTTTCCTTTTCCTCTCCTTCCTTTTTAGCTCTCACTTCTCACTGTGGCTTTGTACTTCCCCTTCCCTTTTAATATTTTTTCTATTTCAAAGTATTTATCATATATTGTAATCCTTATTTGCATTTACAGTTTCTCATACCAGAGAGAGTGTGATATTTAAACATATTTTCCAATTTATTTCACTTCACATTATGATGTCTATGTCCAGTCATACAGCCACAAATGTCTCAAGCGTCTCCTTCTTTGTAACTGAATAGTGATCCATTATATTTAAGAAAAAACATTTTTTTTAACCCATTCATCAAATGATGTGCATTTGGGTTCTCTGTAAGATTTAGCTTTTAAAAAATGTGATTTTATGGACATGAGTACTCATCTATTGCTGGGGTATAATGTTTTTAGTTCTTTTAGGAAGATACCAAAAATGGAAGTAGCTGAGTCCATGGGACTTGCAGTTTTAATTTTCTTAAGGAGTATCCACACCCATTTCCACATCATTTGCACCAGCGCACACTCTCAACAATGAGATTTCTTTTCACCCACAGCCCTACATTTATGTGTTGATTGCTTCATAATGCCATTGTTTCTGGAGTGATATGCAATCTCAGTATGATTTTAATTTTCATCTCTTAAGTGACCTGTGTTGTTAAATACTCTGTGGTATATTTATTTGGCTTTTTTTTTTGGTCTTTCTGAATTTATTTGACATTTGAACTTCATCTGAGGAATTCCTTCTGACTTTCAGTGGTAATCTTTGAATTGGGTCTCTAAATTTACATTTATTTTCTCAGTTCGTTATATGTTCTAGATTTTAGTTCTTTGAGAAACAACTAACTAATTTTTCTTACTCTTTATGTTTTCTATTCAGTTTGATGTAATTATATATTTCTTTTTTTCTATGAAAAATCATTTCAATAAGATGAGATGACAATGGTTGATTATCTATAGTATTTTACTTCCAGTCAGATTTTTATCTTTATGAAGTCTTTACCTTAAGCTATATCTTCAGCTATCCTATCTTTCCATAAGATATAGTGTTGCTGTTTTAATATTTAGATCTTTGATCCACTTTTATTTTACTTGATAAGCTCTTAGTAAATACCATGTAAAATGTTAAGAAAAGATTCTACAATTAAGAATGAAGGAGTGACATCACAATGGATCCTCTGGAAACCCAGAAGATCATGAACACCTACTTTGAGAAAATTTACTCAAATAAGATGGAAAATTTGGAAGAAATGGACAGTCTTGATATACACAAATTACCAAAATTGAATCAAGAAGTTACAAAAATTATATATATATATATAAATATATATATACATACATATATATATATATATAAATTAAAAATGTTATTTAGAACCTATCAAAAGGAAATGTCCAGGTCCTGATGGACTCACTGCTCTTTAAACCTTTAATGAAATTAAAAGTGAAGAAACACTCCCAAAGTTATTTCCAGAAGGAAGTATTCCATGATGCGCAAACAAGACAAGGACCTAGCTTAAAAGGAGAATTACAAGTAGGGACAGGGATTTGATCTCTGTCCTTCTGTGTAGACCCCACCCCCAGTGCACACTGAGGCAGAGAATGAGATTGCATATGGTGGTGCACACCTGTAATCCCAGTGCTTGGGAGGTTGAGAAACATGAAGAACCACTAAAAGTCTGATCTGTATAATGAGACCCCATTGACTCTGCACTAAATGCATTACTGAAAAAAAAAAAAAAAAGGAAAACTACAGGCCAGGCTCACTAAGGAGTAGAGATGCAAAAGGCTTCACTTAGATGATGCTAAAGAGAATGTAGAAAATCAGGAACAACAATAACAGCAAAATGATATACACTATCACCACTTTGTCCAATATAGCTCTGGAAACTTAGCCAGAGGAATTAGACAACATAAAGGAATAAAATGGATAACTATAGAAATTAAAGAATTTAAATTATCATTATTTCCATATGACATAATGATCTACATAGTAGAGCCATAAAACTTCATCAAAAGATTTCTAATTTTAATGAACAAATTTAGTCACTCAGTTGGATATCAAGTTGATGCTCAAGTATCGATTGCATTCTTGTACATAAACAAAAAAAACTCACTGAGAGATTAGGGCATCATCAGTTTAATAAAAACATTTAAAAATTATATACTTAGGAACTAATCTAACAAAGAATTGGATGATCTTTTAAAATGAGTATGGAAGGGGATATCAGAAAATACAAAGATACCCATTGCTTTTCGGTAGAAAGAAACAATATTGTGAAACTGGCCACATGCAGATTTAACAAAGTCTCAATCCATATACCATTATCGGAGCTCATAGAAAATGTCCTAAAGTCCATTTTCAAGAAGCTGATGCGCAGAATAACAAGAATAATTCTGGGCAACGAAGGAAATGGAGACATCACAAGTAATTGTGATAAAAGCAGCATTGTATGGGGAAAAAAGCATGAGGATCAGTGACAAAAGTTTGGTTCAGTTTTGCTACCTCTTTACTAATTTTTTGTTTTCTTGGTGTGTTTTCTTGAGACAATATTATAGATTTTTCATATTCTTTAAAATTTATTTTATATATTTGGGTGCTCCTCTATGTAATGGATACATACTCATGACTGTTATCTGCTCTTCTTGAATTTTTCCCCTAATGGATATATAGTGACATTCTTTATCATACTTGATCAATCCTGGTTTCAGTTGAGATTGGCTATAAGCAGAATAGATACTCCTGAATTTTTCTGAGGTCCTAGAGTACAGAGTATTGTATTCCATCCTTTGATTTTCAGCTAATGAATTTCTTTCTGGGTTAAGTGTGTTTCTTGTGTGCAGCATATTGTTGGACTTTGTTTCCTGATCCAATGTGTCAGTCTATTTCTCTTAATTGGTGAATCAAGTCCATTTACATTTGTGATTATAACTGATATATATCGACTTAGGTTTGTCATGTTATTTTCCTGTTGTTGGTTCCCTACTTTTATCCTGTGTTTACTAGGTTGCTGTGTTTTGTGGGTACTTTCTGTTTTCAGTCTTGGAATTGTGGGCATTTTGATCCCTTTCTAGAACATTTTTTTCTCTGTGTAGGCTTGGCTAGGCCATCATGAGTTTATTGCGTTGTCCTTTGTCTTGGAAGTATTACACTTATTCATTAACTTTCAAATAGAGGTTTGCAAGGTATATCAGTTTAGGTGGGAATGTTTTTTCTTTGAGGACTTTAAGTACTTTGTTCCATTTTCTTCTTGAATTAGTTGTTTGAGTGTTGAGATCTGCTCTTACTCTGATGGATTTTCCTTTAAATATGATCTGTGTCTTTTCTCTAGCAGCTTTTAGTATATTGCTCTTGTGTGAGTGTCTGAGCTCTTGATGATTATATGTCTGGGTGTTGTTTCAATTGGGTTAATATGATTTGGAGTTCTATAAGCCTTGATCATCCGAATGTCAGAATGTTTGCCCATATTTGGGAAGTTTTCTGTTAACACTTTTGCCCATATTCTTTTTATGTCATTTGTTTGCTGCCTCTTTCTCATTGATACTTATTATTCTTATACTATTAATCTTTGCCTTGTCTTGTAGATGTTGAATTATAATTTCCTGGATCCTAGTTGTTTTTAAGAGATCTTTTATTACCTTTTCACTAGCTGCGATGGTGTCTTCAAGGTCTGACAGTCTATCTTCAGTTTCATTCAAAAGGTTTTTCTTACTTGTGATTGAATACTTTTTTTACTTACTTGTTTCATTTAATAAGAAATACACATGGGACAGTTTCACAGCACATTATCAGGACAAGAGAAATAATACAATTCACACTGCTGTCTTCATAGCTGTTGTTCCAAGTACAAGATGCAGACATGACTTTTCTAAATACTGTTGGTACAAATATTTATTTTCATTGAACTAATAGAAAGTAGCTATATACACAGTCCATACTAATATTCCATAGTAGTAGTGGGTTATCAGCAGAACTGGCAATGTCAGAAGCTGCTGACTTGAACCTTTTACAGCTCAGCGTACTATCTGCCTTTACTTTTATAACTCTTGGTTATACTTTTCTTCTGGGTAGTTAAGACCAAGGTAAAGCAAGAATTATATAACAAAACATGTAACTTTTGTATCTGACAAGGTTAATCAGATCCCCTTAGGATTAATCTTGAAAGGATGTATAGCATTTTGTAGAACATTTTTCAGTCGTCTGGATGAGTCACAGCTGTTGCCGTTGCAGCTTAGTTTGCGTGAAAGTCTGAGAGAATGTTTTCTCTCCAGATGACTCTCCTTAGGCACACTATACATCATCGATCCCTCTCCTCTGTGGCCTCCATGATCTCCTTGAACAGAAAATTTGGGACGCTACTGAGTTATAGCATGTTACAGTATAGGTTCTCTTATGTCCTTATTGATCTTAAAGGGTTAGGGCCAAAATATTGGCTATTCTTGTAGACTTTCTTTTTCTCTAATTTTTTGGTCTGCAAACTTAAGCTGTTAAACCTCCAGAAAGGTACCTTCGTGCTACTCATACTCTATGATGTAGGTACTTGAGCTTAACATCACTGTCTTTCTGTTTATTAAATGCCTTAGACTTAACATTGAACCTGTATTTTCCATCAATCATTGATGTTCTAATAACTCCCTGCAGAACGTAATTTAAAAATATTGTTACTTTTTTTTTACACAGAAATTTAGAAACTTAAGCATACACTAAAATTGTAGCACGTCAGCTCTGTGGCATTGTTCCTTGTCTCATTTTCTTTTTAGCTACCCTTTTTTGTTTTCTTTGAAAACAGTTACTTGAGAGAGTGTACAGCAATAATTGAGATTGCATTAGAAGCAGCCCAGATCTAAAAGCCCAGAATGCCAAGTATGCCAAGCATGATTTTCACAGAGTGTAATTTTTAATTTCCTATGTATCTCTTTGAACCTGCTTCATGTATTCTATTTCTTTCCTATATTGCTCATTCAAGGTTTCTATCATTTTTTATTCTCTATCTTCTATTAGTTTCTCTGGTCTGATTTACACTATACTCTTCCACAGTTGTTTCTGTACTTCTATTGTTATTGCTCCAGATATTTCAGGTGGGTGACTAGCAATTTCTTCTATGCTGATGTCTCTTGGTTTCTTCTGGGTTTACTTGGGGCCTGAGAATGCATTTTGTTCATCTTTTGTCATTTTCTATTTCGCCAAGATCTGTTTATTTAGATTTCTATGATAACTTTTGGTGAAAGCTTAATGGTACATAACTATATCACTGTAGTCAGAATCACTTTTCTATAGAGTCTGTTTTGACTGGCAGGATGGTTCAGTGGTCTACAGTGTCTGCTTAGGAAAGCTGAGGCAACTTCAGGGACCGTGGTTCAATCCCAGGCACCACACGCTGGGCCAGCCCCACCCCCAGGGCAGGCTGAGCCGGCCATTAAATAAATAAACAAATAAGCAAATAAATTAGTCTCCTTTTTGGTATATCGCCTAGTCAGATGTAACCTGACTAGCAAACAGAGTGTAATAAATGGAGCCCAGGGACAGCTGTGGTCTGTTACTGAAAATCTCGGAAAGCTGGCACTCCAGATAATGTATGGCAGCTTCACCTGAGGCTCTCAGCTTTTTGATTTCTCCCTTGCTTGAAATGTTATTGCTTGACTCCTGAGTGAACCCTAGGACAGGGAAGGGATGGAAGGTGATGGAGATCGTGGTCACATTCATGACTAAGCATATGACCCTCCGTTACTTTAATGAGATCATGGTCATGTTTATTGCTGAGCACTTGGTCCTCCTTTGCTGAAGTGATTGTGCACCAGATCATGCTGACTACCCTAAATAAAGCTGACTCACTTCAGTGGTTGTTTGCTCACTGAGTGATGAATCTCAGTGAGTCCTCTGAGCTAGCTTCATCCGGTGTTCTCATTTCTTTCAGCACTGACACATAACATTACAACACTAAGAGATGCTTATTTTGTGTGTGTCCCAAGATTTTCCATTTTCTGTTGATTGAAAGTCATCTCCCTTTGGCTTTGCCAAAGTTATTACCGAAGCACCTCCCAATATTAACACCCAAGGGAAAACATGGTTAAGATAGATATGGTTTCTATTTACATCAGAACAATTAGCAATACTAATTACAGTTAGTGAAATTTAGAAGTTGATAAACTTTTGTAATTAATGGGTTTGTACTTTAGAGCATAAGAGGAAAGATTACAGCTGCACAATGATGTACATTTTCAACTGGGAATTTGTATTTAGATTGGTTGCCATGAATTCTGGCTGGGAACCTTATCTTTATACACATAGAGTCTTTCACGCAGACGAGCTCACCCAAGTTACCTGCTGCCACTTCTGTGTCATGAGAATTTTCCTGAAATACTGGACCTTGATCTGGGTTTGGATGGACCAAACCAGAATGGGCCAGCTATGCCCAGTGGCTTGCAGTCCCATGGCTCCCTCCTGTTAAGCTCACTGAGGTGGAACCTGGTTTACCTTTGTCAGTCATTTGTTGTTTTCCTTTCATAGGCTTTAAGAATTTGTCATTGTAATGTGCTTCTGGGATTTTCACTATGATGTTTTGGGGAGAAGATTTCATTGTGTGTTTGCTTATTTAATTGTCCTTGGCTATTTGTGCTCCTATACGCTTAGCTTATCTACACCATGAATTATTTCCTCCACTTGAAAAGTTTGCCCTTACAAGTTTTCTGTAAACAGGTTTTTATGTCATTTTAGCTTTGTTCTCAATTTTCTATGGCGACAATTACTGTTGGTTTTTATTTTCTAGAAACCATTAAATAAGTTGTCTTTGCTTCCTTGAAGTTTTTAAGTATCTCTGAATACTGTACTGACTGACATCAGAATGAACACAAATTCTGACAATTTTTCTTCACACTGGTCACTCTGGTTGCCTATGTTTTCAAATAGAATTATTTCTTTATTTTACTTGAGCAACATTTTGTGGTCTCTAAATATTGCTAACATGATCTTTCATACTATTTTAGTTATCTCCATTTCTTTTAATTTGAAGCTTCTTTGAGCTCATTGATCAATCATTTATTAAATTACATATATACTAAACTTAGAACATCTTTGAGCTTGCTCACTTTCTTTTTCTCCTTTTCCCATTTCATAAAATTCAGCCATTCAATTTTTATTTTGACTTGGGTAACATACCTTTCATTTGCTTTGAACCATTAGACATTTGAGTAGCATACTGTTACCTTGAATTTTTTCTCTGTTGCTGTCTCTGTCTTTGTCTGTCTGCCTGTCTCTGTCTGCCTGTTTCTGTCTGTCTGCCTGTCTGTCTGTCTGTCTGTCTGTCTGTCTCTCTCTCTCTCTATCTATCTCTCTGTGTTGAGATTCAACTATAAGGGAAAGACTATCACAAGTCTGGACAACTGCTTACTTAGTAATACAGTTTGGTTCTGGGTGTCCCCCAAAGCCTCATGTACTCATGAGGAGGACTCTAGAATTTGTGATTAATTCAGGATCCAATGCTGGGATTATGGGTGTGAGTGCTACACAACTCTGCGGCCAATAACCTGAACGCAGTACAAGGAATGGAGAGACGCTTGCTCTCTGCCACTGCTCCTCGCTTTGCACTTGTTTTGCCATTTTCTGCCACCATTGACTGTTGTCTTCTGCCATGTGCCAGCCTGTCTTGGAGCCAGCTCAGTACGGAGTGAAACCTCCACAGATCTTTCTTCCTTTATTTTGGGCTTTGGGTATTTTGTCTTACCAACTGAGTGTCTGATTTCTACTTATTTTAACTTTACTTCCTTTTATCTTCCTCTTTGACCTACTTTGTCCCATAAAATTGGACCTGGTCATTGTATTCTAACAATAAAATTCCTTTCCAGTTATAACAGTATCATCTGCTACAAGTTTATTAGCTGTGCACATGAAAATTTCTTTAATAATGACACCCTTTTACTGATGTTCATATATATATATATATATATATATATATATATATATATATATACCCTCAAAAAGAATATTGGGATATGAACATTGGGTGGGAGGAAAAAGGGAGAAAAAATTGAAGTGATTAAGTAATAGGAAAAGGGAAGAAGAGAATTGGCTGAGAACAAACAGGAGGATACAGTCTTCATATTCATAGCTGAAGAAAGGGCGAGTGTTCAGGGCCTGAGAAATTATTTATGAGAGGAGACAGAGGGAGGTGGAGAGATGTGAGATTATCACATCCCGTTGCTATCCTGGTAATTTATGTACTGATCCTTTTGTACAATTCTGTTTTGCCTTGCAAAGATACTGTCTGAAATAAACCATATATATATATATATATATATATATATATATATATATATACATATATATATATATATGTATATATATATATATATATATATGGCAAAATATTTAAGCTACAGGGCAAGCACAAACAAAGACAAAAATAATAAGAGGACGAGGAAAGAGAGTGAAAAGGTAAAGGGTGAAATAGAAGATAACATTAACAATAACTTTAATAATTAAAAAAAATAAAAAACCCAAATTTTAAAGTTAAGAAAGTGGAGTACAAAGCAATTAAGCAACACTGTAAGTTTAACATGTGTATATGGGTTTGTAATTTGAACAGAGACTATAGAATTAAAGAACAAAAGGGATTTTACTGTTGCATTTGTGTTCAAGTGTATTCCTTGAATTTTAGCATTAGTAATTTTAAATATCTATGAGAACCTATAGATTGCAAGTTGCTGAAAAAACACTTAACAAAGTTAGTGTGATTTCTTCTGAAAACAATTTATGCAACCATACTGGGAACTGGAAATACAACACTTAAATTGGTTTATATTGTAAAAGTTCACAAACAGAAATGTTTTGCAATTTTTGGGCCATCTACAAATTTAGTCCTTGGAAATTTAGAAAAGATGTGACAAGGACCAAAAAATGATTCTTTCATAAATTGCAATTTGCTTTTGAAATTAAAGTAGATATTATAAAATAAATATTTGTAAGTTTATTTGGCAAAACTTAGAAAATTTATCTAACAAAAATCCAATGAAACCATCAGATTCTGTGGTATAGTGTATTTGTTAGAAGGAGAAATGGGAAAATTTCAATCAGCTTCAGTAAGGCAAGCAATACAATAAAACTGCTCCTAAACTTACTGAATTTCATAACGAAACTACTGAATTCTTTAAGGATAATTGAAATGAAAAACTGATGCATGATGTTCTTGAAAACTATAATGAGATATTAAAATATTTTATAGTCTGCATACATATATGAATATATTTTAGTCAAGGCTAATTAGGAAGAAAGGCAAATTAATGAGAATATTAAAAGATATGTGAAAATAAAGTATTATATGTTTCTCTACAGCTTGAAATTCCTAAGTAGATTTTCCTAAAATTTGGCACTTGCTCTAGAATTGAAACTTTATAGTTAAATGTGCCTAATCAGGTATTGTAATTGGTATATTTGGAAGTGTATTTATGATATCAAAATTTCAGTACTGATTGATCCCATGCCCCATTAAGAAAAGCAAACTCAATTAAATTGTAAATGAGTAAGGTTAAGAAAATTCGCATCCTTCTAAATGCTTTCCTAAGGAGATTGTTTCAGAAGAGTTTGTTCTAGCATTATTTCTCCTATTCGTAGTTCACCTCAGAATGAAGAGCTGGATTAAACTCATATAGGAATATTTATTCTTTCATACAAGTTAATAACTAATACCCTCACACATAAATTTTCTGTTGGCATTCAGAGTATTATAATGGGATAACACTGATAAGTATAGGTATCTACAACCTCTTTATCCTATTGTAGAAATTTGTAAGAGGCTGAACAATGAAAGGACAGCTTTCTTAAACAGTGGCATGTAGCCTTTCCAAACAAAATGAACTTGTAATAATTTGCTCATTCAATGATTCAGATTCAATAATATTGTTAGCATTTTATTTAGAAATAATCAGGCCAGTGAGATAGGTCAGGGGACTAAAGTGCCTGCTTTGGCCAGCACAGCGACTGAGTTCAGCACCACATGTCACACTGGCTCCTCTGCTAGGGCACACTCAGCCTGTGACAGTCGGACATAGTGCTGTACACCTGTAATCCCAGCGCTGGAGAGACAGAAAACAGGAGGATCACTAGAAGTCCAAGCTGTGTAGTGAGGCTCTGAACCAAATACATTAAAACAAAGTCACAGAACAAATTGGGATCCATGCATCTTTTCCTCAGGTTTGTTCACTGTTTAAATCTGTGTAAATCAAATGAGACATCAGTATCCACAATAAAAATCAGCTGCGTAAATATAACTTCATCCCTCACTCCCCACCTACATCGATATAAGCAAATTTTTCTTGTCTTAAAGCCCGAGCCATCACTTTCTTTCTACTTTCGTATTAATCAAGGTGTTTCACAGATATCATACAAATTAAATTTTTCCTGTATGTATTAAGGTTAGCTTTTATTAATGCATTAAATTTTGTGATGTGTACACATGCATCAACAGCTCATTTTTCTATACTGAGTAGCAAACTCATGCAGTGACTGTGTTACACACTCTTAGCCACTCCCCACAGAAGAAGATGTTGACAACTTTTCAGGTTCTTGATATTACAATTAAGTGACTGTACATCCATTTAAAATTTTTACTACAAAACCATATATCTGAATTTTATATGAAAACTAATTTTGAATTCTCTATGATACTGGACCAGAAGTGTCAGTTCTGAATTGCACCCTTGGATTCAGAGGAAAGTTTTTTACTCTTTCAGTGGCTGGGTAGAGTTACATTCTCACTACCAAAGTATGGAGATGCAATTTCTGAGTGTCATTTTATCTTTAGTCATTCTCATTAGAGCATACTGTGTCAACTAGTTCTAGTTTAAATTTTTCTAACTGATCTTTCTTTTGAATATTTTAAAAAGTGTGATCTTTTGCATATATATAATTTTTCAGTAAAATATCTAATTATAAACTCAAGTAACATTTTTGTCACGTTGTGATACTCTTATTTAAAGAGAATAAATCTGGGCGTGGTGGTGCACACCTGTAATCCCAGCACTTGGGAGGCTGAGGCAGGAGGCTCAGTGCTAGTTTGAGACAAGCCTGGGTTACAAAAATGAGCTAAAGGCCAGCCTGAACTGCATAGTGAGACCCTGTCTCAAAAAGATAACAAAAAAATAAAGAGAATAAAAAATAAATAGGTAAGACATTAGAAATGATATACAATTTCAAATAAAAACAAGATGGTAAGTATCAAACAATGGTTATCATATGCATTGCATTGTTGCCTTCAATGTTGGATACTTTGTTATTGATATAGTTTGAGTAGTCCTTTGCTGAATATGTAATTTTCAAAAAATCTGTACCGGTTTGTAATTTGAATGTACACACAAAATTTAATTAATGAAGTGTTTTTAATGTTTTATGAAACCAAATTTACCTATGTTTTCTTTCATCTCAAATTTCTACTTAGTCACAGTTAATAGTTTTCTTTCAGAATTTTCACAGCTATCTCTCAATAATTTATGTAATCTCAGCTTTATGTTGGTTTCTATTGGTGTGATAAAACATCAGAGAAACACAATGTAATAAAAGACTTAATTTTTTTTTGCCTGACGGTTTCAGCCTTCTTAGTTCATGGCATTTTGGCTCCATTCCTTGTGAGCCTGTAGCAAGGCTCAGCATTGTGCTGACGAGGGCCTGTTAGAACACAGCGGTCATCAACCGTTGGACAGAAAAGGCAGAGGGGACGGTAAGGGGACGAATGTTTTTTTGGGGTGATCGTTAAGACATTTCTGAATATATTCGTAAGGTTTTATAGTGTGTCAAAACTACGAAATAAAGGCAGATAATATATTTGCATTTGGTCAGAATATGATGGACATCTGGCTTCTAGAAACAAAACGTTCCACTTGAACTAGAGTGCTCAAATTCTAGCATTAATTGAGTTTCTAATATGTATGCATTATAAACAATACACTTGCTACAAAAACTTGTGAGACCATGACTTTAATGTTATTGGATGATTGGAATTTCAATTGCAAATTACCGCAATTAATATTTTTCAATTCACATGCCTGTCTTGAGCCAGAGATGTATCTACAATTATTCGTAGATATTTTCCAGTGGAATGTTCCATGCTCAGGATAACTTCATTAAGCCTAGTATGAATTTAAAATCTCCCTAGGAGAAGATTAAGAAATATTATTGAGGTTAAGAAATATTATTTCCTCAACATTTTTATCTGACAGTAAATTATTCTAGTCAGGCACCTAAATGTAAGGTGAAACTTAAGTAGATTTTTCTTTCTCTTATTTCATGCATTCAATGTGTTACTAACTTACATCAGATCAAGTGCCCCAAATATAAGTTGAATCTTGTCTATTAAATCCATTTTCAGTGATTCAGCAGTAACTGGTTCTTAATACTTTTTTTTTTTTTCCCCACAACATTGTGATGATGTCACCATGGTTCTTTAAAGATATGGCTGTCGCGCTAGTTCCGTTCTGATTTACCTCATGCTGTTCCCATGGCATATATGTGGAATAGAAAATTTATAAAGGGAAATGTATGTGACACTTTTGAAGACTTTTATGTAGGCACCTTTTTCTTCAGAGACTAAAACAACCCAGAAAACAAAAGGAAAATTTGAAAATATATTTATATCATGTTCAAAAGTTTTTTTTCTTACCATATGAAAAAGGAAAGGAGAACATATAAAATAAAATCCTGAACCCTGGCACACGGAGTGTGTTTGTCCATGCTTTTAGTTTATTTGTTTGTTAGCTTAGTGTATTTAGTACAGGATCTCACTCCATAAATCAGACCCCCCCATAGTGATCTTCCTGTTTTCAGCCTCCTCAGCACTGGGATTAGGAATTGAAATACTTCACTGCACGCCCTTCTTGACTTACTGTTTTTGTTCAGAAATTTGTGATTTTGATGGGCTTTTCTTTATATGCGATCAGTTTATTTTCTCTAGTAGGTTATAGTATGTGTACTTGTGCTGAATTTCTGGGATCTTCATTATGTCAAGTTATTTTAGTTGATGCTATTTGTTGTTCTTTATGACCCCCTCGGATGTATGTCAGATTCTTTTCCCATGCTTGGGAAGTTTCCTACTACTAGTTCAGCAAAAGTTCTTTTGTGTCAGTTGTGTTCACTCCTATTTGTCATTGGTAACTATCAGTCTTATGCTGTTCATTTTTGAATCATCTTGGAGCTATTGAATTATATTTCCTGGTTCCTTTTTATTTTGAGGAGATCTTTCCTTTCTTGGTTACTAGCTTCAAGAATGTCTTCACTCTCTGAAAATCTTTAGCTTCATGCAAATGCTTTTGTCAGCTTTTAATGGAATTTTTATTTTCATGGTTATCTCTTTGAGTGTGTTTTCTGCATGGTTTCACTTCTATATTCCTCATTCAAGGTTTCCGTCATTTTTCTGTGACCCTCTATTTTTTAAATGAATGTCTTCTTTAGATATGCAATTATATCATTACAGTTATCAGTGCTTTTATTACCTGAGTTTTGTTTTTTGTTTTTTGTTTTTTGGTGAGACCAGGGTTGGAACTCACGACCTTGCACTTGCCCAGCAGGCACTTGTGCCTCGGAGCTATCTCCCCAGCCCCTACCTGAGATTATTTCTGATCCAACTTCCTCTATAACCACCTGGAGGGTATTTGTTTATTTATTTATTTATTTATTTATTTATTTATTTATTTATTTATTTATTTTTTACTTCCGCAGCAATCATTTCAGAGATTTCATGTGTGTAACTTGTAACTTCTACTGTCATGTCTCCTGGACTTCTTCTGCCTGGCCCGAGACCCTCAGAATACATTTTGTCCCTTGACCTTATCATTTTCTACTTCAGAAATCCAATTTATTTTTATTTACATGATAATTTTTGTGATATTTTGATAGTAGTTAACTATCTAACTACATTTTGAGCCACCCTATCCAGATCTTTTTCTTCATGGATATATCTTCTTTGTACCAGAAATTCTTGGTTTGTGTCCGCCCTGAGATCCTGGCTGCTGTGCGCTTCTCCATGTGGGCCCATTCACCTTAGCTCTGCCAGGCTGCCTGCAGTGTCGTAGTCCTCCAAATAGACTGCTTCCCCTGAGTTCTCTCTATCTGTTTCTGTGTCCCAGGTCTCAGTTACTCCAGGGCGAGCAATTTATCTTACTTCCACCCAGCCACCTCTAGAGTAACAGAAGATTTTTGAAGCAAACTTCAGGGTTTGTTTCCACATTTAACAAATATTTCCTATGGCAACTCTGTTCTGTTGAATGACAAATTTGAGTAAAACTATACTATCTTCTATAAAATTAAATATCTAACAGCATTGGTTGGTTGATCCACCTCACAAAACTTTACAGTCATAATATTGATACAGAACTGAACAATTTGCAGAATATCAATGTACTTCAATCCATTCCTATAGAATTAATTGGTTTAATTACCATGATGTCAGAAATATGTTATGACAATGCTACACTTTTTTGAGAAATATGGTTATAATATTTTGACTTGAAATTATTATTATTATTATTATTATTATTATTATTGTATTATGGCTGGCTCAGCCTGTCCTAGGGGTGTAGCTAGCATAACATGTGGTGCCAGGAATCAAAGCATGGTCCCTGAAGTTGCCTAAGCTTTCCTAAGCAGGAGCTTTAGATCGTTGAAACATCTTGCTGGCCCAACTATATCTTTTTAAAGATATAAATATATGTAGATAAATAGATATTATCTTCTTTGTTCAACTGAGGAAGCATATTATAGATTATGATTTTACTATTTCAGGTGGTTATATCTTTTTTATAAGTGATATGATATTTGTAGCAAATTAAGTGCTCTCAAAATATAGGGGAGAGTCTAAATCTGCACTGTAACCTTAGGATTACTGTAAATAGAAAGCTTCAAAAACATATAAAGCATTTTATGTTTAGAAACTATGCAGAATAAAATTTTGTTCATTCTTTTGTTGAAACAAACATTTTATTTCAATAACTAAAATTATTATGATGTTGGTAACTTATTTTCAATGATTGCTAATATGACAATTCATTCTAGATAATTTTTGTTGTTGTTGTGGGACTGGGGTACAAACTCACGACCTTCAATTTGCCAGACAGGTGCCTGTGCCACGGAGTTATCTCCCCAGCCTCATAAAAATTACTTTGAAGAAGATTTAAGTATATATCCAAAACATGTAACAGCAGTAAAACACAAGTCTTCTTAGTTTTTTTTTTACTAATTTATAAGACTATTATAATTTTTCCCTTTGTCTTTCTTATGGTGGAATCTTAAAGAAAAATTAACCACTGAAATTAAATATCGATAGTTAATAATATTCATAATACCAATGTTTCTATAAATTTAAACTTCTTAGCTGTGTGTCAACTGTAAATGTGACTAATTAATAATCTATCTCATGGAATGTCTTTGAGCACCAAATAAATGATGAATAAGTTGAGACTTTTTTAGTCATGGAACAATTATAATTTTGTGCTAACATTACATTGAGTTACAGGGCAAAGAACTGCTAATAAAACAATGTAGATTCTGACACACTGGCTTATACCTTTTATCAAATGTAAGGTAAATGTAGGTGCTCTAGTAATAATACATCGTAGAATTTCTTCAATAAGTAATTTTTTGGGTGGGGACCAGCTCTGCCCTGCATGAGGGAGGGGCTGGTGTAGCATGTGGTGCTGGGGATTGAAATGTGGTCCCTTGTTCCTGCTAAGCTTGCCTAAACAGGTGCTTTAGAACACTGAGCTATTTCACCAGCCCCATAATTTTTGAATACATTATTATATTGTTTTTGAGAAATTTTGGATTCAAAATTTAAGTCAGTGCAATTTAATGTGCCAGATTTGGAATACATATACGGTCTTGAAAACACCTGCCATAGTTATTGTACATTAAGATTTACAAAGATCTTAAGATAAAGGTTAATGTCTAAATAATAAAATAGTAGCAGACGCTTTAAGAAATGTGTTTTACTGATCAAAAGTTCCTATTCAATTTTAAGGAGAGCAAGCATAACTGTTTAAAGTGGGTGAAATGGAAAGATTTATTTACCTCTTAATTATTTATGTGCAAATATTTATAAGCCTACTATATTTAGCATACTAAACTTTAAAATAAAATCACTTCCCACAATAATATCCCCCTTAACATTGCATTTCTCTGTTATCCTTGGAGTGTTAAATAGCTCAGCATGTATTTTCGTCAGTGAAAATTTAGAAGTTTCTTCTAAAGCAGTAATAAAAAGTCACAAAATATTTTAACATAGCTAAATGAGAAACACATGTGTAACATAGATTAGCTCCCTCACACACCTAGAAATCCAATCTATAAGTAACATGAAAGTGTTCTGAGTTGTTCAACCTCAAATAAAAAAAGCAATCTATCTTCCCAGCCTAAAAGTAAAACTTACTTTGTCATTCTTCTTCTGAAATGGAGGACTTCATTGTATTCTATATTTCAAATTCAAGGTTTTAGGAAAATATGATATCAATTATTTATAATAAAAAATCAACTACTAAAACTGCAAGTAAACAGATAAGAATTATTCCACAATGCGGAAAAAAAAACATAATTTAAGGAAGCTGAATTTCTGAAGGGGGTTATATTCAAGGATAGATAAGACTTAGGTAACATTCGATCTATCCTAGAAGAGAAATCTATAAGCAAATAAGAAATGTGGGGCTGGGGAGATAGCTCCGAGGCACAAGTGCCTGCTGGGCAAGTGCAAGGTCGTGAGTTCGAACCCTGGTCCCACAAAAAAAAAAAAAAAAAAAAAAAAAAAAAAAAAAAAAAAAAAAAAAAAAAAAAAAAAAAAAAAAAAAAAAGTAAAATCATCAAGCACCGTCTAACTAAAGACGGAGAAAGAAGTTCTGGTGCACAGCTGTGTTGGAGTGGCTAGCTGCAAAGACACTGCTCATTTCAAAAAGTGAATAGAGTGGGCATTCCACATTTTCACAATAGGATATGTATGTCTTAGAAGATATTTTTACTTAATTTTAAGAAACTATTATGCAGTACATATGTATCTATACATTACATGGCATTATATGAATATGTACTATGGAAGCAACTTTTAAAATTAATTAATTTAATAAATTCCTGAGCTACTATCTTTCAGTGCTATGTCTTTTCAATTTAACTTTATTTTTGTTTATTTTATTTTTAAATTAATTTTAATGAAAAGAAATAGCAATGAGCCAGACATGGTGGCGCACACCTGTAATCCCAGCATTCGGGAGGCTGAGGCAGGAGGATCGGTGCGAGTTCGAGACCAGCCTGGGCTATAAAATTGAGCTCAAGGCCAGCCTCAACTGCACAGTGAGACCCTGTCTCTAAAAGACAGAAAGACAAAAAAATAAATAAATAAATAAACAGCAATGAGACAGTTTCACAAAAGGTTAGTAGTATAGTTACGATAATTAATACATGGTATATTATTGTTTTCATACTATTTTCTCAGAGTACAAGATGCAGACATGATACCTTCTATAAACACCATTGGTACATATATTTCTTCTCACTGAGCTAAGAGAAAGTAGTTGTATGTATAGCCTATATTCCATACTAGCAGTCGGTTATCCAGCAGAACTGGCAATGTTGGAAGCTCTTGACTTGAACCTTTTACAGCTCAGCATATTTATATAGCTTTACTTTTTATATCTCATGGTTAGACTTTTCTGCTGGATGGTTAAGACCAAGGTAAAGTAAACCTATCTAATGAAAATTGTAACTTTTGTATCTGACAAGGGACTTGATTGACCTTGCCCTGAACTACTATTTAAGTACTTATCATAAGGAATTGTCTTTGTGAATACAGTGCAAGAATATACTATCTATGCATACATTATATATATAAAATATATATTATATATATATATATATAAAATTTATTTTTGTTTGGTTTTATTTAATTAGTTTAGTGAGAAAGAAATAGCAATAAGACAGTTTCAAAACAGATTAGTAGGGCAGTTCCAATAATTAATATATTACAGATGATTGTCTTCATAATAGTTATTCAGAATCCAAGAATGCAGACATGATATCATGTTTAAACAATATTAGTACAAATCTGTCTTCTCATTGAACCAAGAGAAAGTAGCTGTATGTCTATCCTAACTACAGTGAAATCTTGGAAAATACCAAAATGCCCATCACCTGACGAATGGATGAAAAGTATGCGGTGTTTTTATGCAATGGAGTATAACTCAGCTGTAAAGAATAATAAACTTGAATCCTTCATATATAAGTGGATGCAACTTCAAGATACACTCATTAGTTAAATAAACCAGACCCACATGTGTGAATATTATATAGTCTCCCTAGTGTAAGAACTCAAAAGAAGAAAAAAATGTTAAATTGAAAGCAAGAACTTTAGGATTAAACAACAAAAAGAGAGGAAGGAGCAAAGTTAGGATCCATGGCAGGGGACAAATATGTTTATATAGACAAGATCGTAAGGCAATGGTGCCATGAATTTCCACCAGGTTTTTGAAGCTAGAAGTTAATTGGTAGAAATCTCACTCTGACTGACTATATATGCTGATATCAGTGAACCACGCAACTACACTGAGGATAGTAATGCGTAATACTATATATACACTTGGTAAGTGCAAAATTATTTAGGATTCACTGTTAAAATAAAAAAAAATTGCTATATCTGTGTTTATCTCTTTACACATTGATAAAATTGAAATAAAAATAAGTTTTAATAAGGAAAAACACAATCAAACCTTCAAATGTAAAAAAAATCATTTAATATAGTTTTATTGTCATTTTTGCTATTTTGTCATCTCTCAATCAGAATAAAGGATTGAAACAACCTCAAACATGGATACAGGGCTGGGGAGATTCACTCAATAGAATAAGCGCTTACCTGGCAAGCACAAGGACCTGAGTTCAATTCTGGTCAGTCCAAAAAGAAAAAGAAATATCGATACAGTGTGTTTTTCTAAGTGCTCATTTGCCTAATGAAATTTTTAAATGGATGCTATTTGAATGTCTGCCCAAATGACACATTGAGCACAGATCCAAAAGAAAACAAAAAGAAAGACTAAAACGGTACATTAAAATTAACATGTAACTTGATATAACTTTAATGGCTCTTTATCCTGAAACATAACTGACTTTTTTTTTTTTTTTTGTGGAACCAGGGATTGAATTGAAATTTTAATACAAGCATAACATCAACTAGGGCATACTTTAAGCACTACAATTGGACTTTATCCCAGAAATGGCTAGCTAAATTGAATTATATTTAATATCACTATATATATATATATATATATATATATATATTCTTCTGTGTAAAAATTTAGCATTTCTCAGCAGTATCTAATTATTCAAAAAGGAAAATATCACAAGGAAAGAATAGACATAATCACAAAGGAAATAGAGAAAAAATTAGCATCCTTTAGTAAAGAAGGCAATAAATGACTTGTGTGAATAATTTTAAAATCTTGAATAAGCTGCTTGTACCTCTCAGAAACTGAGAGTAAAAATTAAACATATGTTTTAATCCCTTCAAAAGAACCTAAGAGCTATTTTAATGGTTCTAATATTGAACATAAAAATATGAGAAGTACAATATTTACTTGCAAAGTTTTATCTGAGAAGCTATTATGTGAATATAAAAATGGTTTAATAGAGTAACCCTGTAGCCCCTGAGTATATTTCCCTGTAAAATAAAGAAACTTCTAGTATGTAAACTCGTTTTCATGATGCTCAGTGAGAAAAATTTATTATTATTTCCATAAATGTTTTGTAGAGTCTTATATTTATACATTGTAAAGTAGGTAGCATTTAAAGCATAACACTACTTTTATTATTAAAGTTAAATATGAATTCTAGTACATTTAATCAATCCATGAATTTTAAGTGCTTAGCCTTGTAAAGATGAAATAATGGGAATACAATGCCCTTTGACACTATTTTACTATATCTTACAATTTTTATGTAAAACATAAAAGCACAAATTAATAATAAACATTGAATACAAATATGTATATGTATATTTGTTTAATTGCAGGTTTCAAGTTAATACAATATTGCATGTCTAAGTTTATATTGAAGTTTATAGATTTCTTATCCCTCAGTGTTGTCCATAATCTTATGAGTTATATTATTCTTTTTTTCTAGTGTTTAACTGTAACTTAATAATATTTTTATTACTTTCAATAAGAAATAGTAATATGATACTTTCATAACACATTAGTAGTACATTCACAAATATTATTCTTTTTATTTATCAATGTTTTTAGTCCATTACTTAATATTCATTCAGTAAAACTAAGATTTTCTTTTGTTGAATTTATTAGTTGTCTTCAGCCAGGAAAATCTCACAATTAAGAGTTTCTCTCTCTCTCTCTCTCTCTCTCTCTCTCTCTGTCTCTGTCTCTCTCATTCTCTGTCTCTCTTTCTTTTGTATTTTAGGGAAGGTTCCAGGGGACAGGGTGTTCAGGGTCTCAATACTAGATTGGACTCATACAGCCCAGTCTCCATTGCCATTTCAGCATGCCCCATGAGTGGGGCTGGTACAGCTGGCCCAGGGATCCAATCCCTGACCTCTGTGCCTCCTTTCAGGTGCCTTAATCCACTAAGGTATTTGGCCAGCTCTTAAGAGTTAGGCTCTTAATCTTTGATGTTATATACTTGAGAAATATAGAATGCATTTGAAATATAGATTAGATTATACTTACAGTCACAGTTTTTAGAACTCCTGTAAACCCATAGGTCTACAAATACATATACATACACATATACGTATACATATACATACACATAGACATACATATATACATATACATATATACATATGTGTATGGCTCAGGCTGCCTCCAGGGCAGGTCTGGAATGGCAGGTGGAGCTGGGCATCTAACAAGTCCCCTGTGCCTGACTGGATTTATCCAAACAGGCACTTAAATAACTGTGCTAACCTGCCAGCCCTAAGCTGGGGATGGTACCAAATGCTATAATCCCAGCCTGTGGGAGGCTAATGCATGAAGATCACTGATCGTTTGATGTCAGCTTGGGTTATAAGAGTTTCAAAGATAGACTGAACTACACTGTGAAATTTTCTCTCAAAAAATACAATAATATCGATGATGATGACGATGATGATGATGAGAGATGAGAGAGAGAGAGAGAGAGAGAGATGATAAGTAGCTAAGTGGACTAAGCTCCTGCTTAGGGAAGCCCATGGACCAGAGTCAGAACCCTGTGGGAGCATGCCATGTTGAGCCAGTGACCAAGTCTAGGTGTGGTGGCGCATGCCTGTAATCGCATTGCTAGGGAGGCTGAAACAGGAGGATTACTGAGTCCGAGCTGTGTAGTAAGATCCTGTACAAAAGACATAAAAAGATGTATATAAAAGCGTGTTTATGAGTTTATTTTAGATGTCAAATTTTCTATAAATTTTTACAGTTCTAGTATTTTATTACTATGAGGATAAACTAGTCTATTTTCCTGATGTGACACAAGTAGTTGAGGAAAATGTGTTTCCAACCTAGAATTTCCTTTATTTTAGCAAAATCATTGACCAATTCTCACATTCAAGTAGCCTCAATTAATTCTTTACATATAATCTTGATATTATATATTCCATAGATATAATATTGACCAACAATTTTCTGAGCTATGGACAGAGGTCATATATGCAAGTCACTGCCTTCTCTGTCAGTGTTTCAGTGGATTACTTTGAAGTGACTCAAAGTGACTTGATTGGTTAAAGAAACTCTGAAGCTCATTTCCAGAATCCGCTGACATGGTGTTAAGCAAAAAATTTTGTGTGCACGTATACATAGGCATATAATGTAATGTGTGTGTTTACCAATTATTATCATATTTATAACCCTATATTCATATCTATTTTGATGAATTCACTATTAACTTTCACTGTCACTTAAATTTTTCGTGTACCTTTTAATTTTTAAATTTAATTTAATTTTGCAGAGTGAAAATAGAAGCAATAGCAAATAAAAAATGACAGAAATGGTAACAAACAATACATATGTTACAAAACAGGAGAGCTAATTAACAATGTTTGTTATATTGTCCAATTTAACATCCATTGTTTTGCTCAGATTAACAGATATAATTATGCAAACTTGGAAAAAGAATTAAAACCCTTGCTTTCAAGAAATCTCTCTCTCTCTCTCTCTTTCTCTCTCTCTCTCTCTCTCTCTCTCTCTCTCTCTCTCTCTGTGTGTGTGTGTGTGTGCTATCAGGGATTTTACTCAGGACCTTCTGCTGGCCAGGAAGCACTTATGCTACTGAGCTATCTTCCCAGCGCAAGGAATCTTAATTTTTTCCTTATATATATATATATATTTTTTTTTGTCTTTTTGAGACAGGGTCTCACTATGCAGTTCA
>PVJA010022454.1:0-34252 GCA_004027025.1 Myocastor coypus
ACTGTAAGTAGTGAAATCATCAAGAAAACGTACTGAAGATGAAAAAAACAAACACGGAAGTACTAAATAGACCACAGAAAGGACACTACAGGGTGGGAAATTTAAGAAGAAGGAGGAGGAGGAGGAGGCAGGATGTCTGTCCCTTGTTCAGTCTCAGCTGGGAATGTGCATATCAGACAACTCAAAACTTTTGCTGATTTGTGAATACTTATCAATGGCTGCAAGTATTTTTTTAAATTCTTTTTGTCTTTTTTTTTAAACTTTATTTATGTTATGGTTGGCTTAGCCTGCCATGGGGGTAGGACTGGCACAGCATGTGATGCTGGGGATTGAACCATGGTCCCTGTGCACTTGCCTAAGATTGCTCACCAGCCCTGGCTGCAGGTATTGATTATGGAGTTACACATAAATGTTAGCTAATGGGTTGGGGATGTAGCTCAGCAGAATAAGCGCCTGCCTGCCAAGTACAAGGTTCAGAGTTTGATCCCCAGTACCATAAATAAATAAATAAATAAATAAATAAATAAATAAATAAATAAAATTTTAGCTAATAGGAGAATTCTCAAATCAGACCAATGAGGATTTTGGTGAGATCCTCAGACCAATAAGGACCACTTTGTATGTTGCACTGAGGGATGCTGGAAAACTCTCTGACACAGCCTGGAGGAATCAAGACCACCCTGAAGAGATGGCACTTTGATTGTGCTCCAAGATCTGAGACCAAAATGTAAGGTTTGATAATGATCTCTTTCTTTCCTATTCTAGAAACTTCAATTGCTCCTATAAATGGAGTCTTCTCTTTGACCATGTCTTCTAACTCAATACTGGACAACAGAACCTTTTTTTTTTTTTTTTTTCAGTACTGGGGATTAAACTCAGGGCCCTGCAACTTGCCAAGCAAGTGTTTATTCTACTGAGCTATCTCCTTGGCCCTCTGGACAACAGAACTTTCTGCAATGGTACCTGTAACCCTTGCACTGGGGAGGCTGAGGCAGGAGGATCAGAATGGGCTACAAATGAGTACAAGGCCAGCTTGGACTATATAGGAGATCCTGTCTAAAGAAAAAAAATATACCAAGTTAGAACCCTGGGAAAGCTCTCCAGCCCCTTCCAGGCTCAGCCTCCACCGTCTCCACCACGACCACAGAGCAGAGGGCAGTCAGTCCTCTTCTTGCCTCTTCTTGGGGTCAACAACCCCAGCAGCATTTCCATGGCCCTTTACTCTTGGACCACTGCAGGAGTGGGCTCTTCATTCATCTTCCCATTATCACTCTCTACTCTTTCAACTCTTTCCCTCACAGACCAGCCAGTTTTTGAAACATGAACTCTAAAAGGCAGCCCCTCTGCTCCCATGCTAAGAGCCAAAAGTACTAAAGGACCCAAAGTCCTATGTACACCACAGCTGCCTGGCCATAGTGCACACTTTTTCTTTTGCTGACTGCCCTGGGCTTGAGCCCACACTCCTTCTCCTCCCTGACTAGCTGTTCTGCACCCCTCTTCACCTCTAACACCTCTCTTCCAGCTTCTGGCCAGGGACTCTCAACTTAATCTAATCCCTCTTCCACCTAACACTCTGGGCAGCATGTTTGTTCACTCAGTGTCAGCTTTTCCAGACAAGGGAAAAGCCATATAGCAGAGGCAGACTCTGCTGTATGCCCCATACTTATAATGAGGCCTACCACATAGGCCTCATTCGATATTCCGTTGAATGAACTAATTTTCCACTCATGAAGAGCTCATGTGTATACAGCTACTCCATCTGATCTGAAGGAAGCAGGATTGAAAGGATCATATTTTGTCTATGGGACGTTCACTTTGCGCCACCCCACCCTCAGCCTCCAGCAGTCTCCTGACTGTTGTAAAGAAGATTCTTTGAGCATTCTCTTCTATGCTACTTTTACCGCTCTCTAATCAATTCTCCATGCAGTCAGGAAAAGTTTTAAAATACAAATCTATTTAAATGTCTTCAATGGCTTTTTAGCTGCTATCAAATAAAATTCAAATTTTCGAATGGGCTAGGTGCCCCAGAGGGTCTGTCTACTCTGTCCCTTCCACCCCAGCACGTATACCATCCTCTGGATGCACTGGACCCTTCTGTCCTCTGGATGTTCTAAGCTCTCTTGAAGCACGGGGCTGCATTCGCTGTCTCCTCTACCTAAAGTACTTTCCTGAGATGTTTGGACATTTGGCAAGTTCTCCTCCTCCATGATTCAAGCCAGCAACATGTTCTTGGAACATTCTTTGCTGAGCAGTTGACATAAAGTAGCTTTGTATGGGTTCTCTCTCACATCACGGCACTGTCCTTCAAAGTGTACATTAAATCGGAAATTATTGTCATTGGTCTTCATCAAAAAAGTAACCTCTCTCCTAAGAGCCTAGTGAGTGCATGAAATGCAGGAGACTTACTGTGAATATCTGTTCAGATCAGGGGAAATGTCCCGGATCATGACTGAAGTGCAATGTATTCTTTACAACATTGTGGGCTTGACTCTTTCCTCCAGCAGGTGGCGCCAAAGCCACACTTGGTCCTGAAAGTGATGGGTGGTGACAGAGCTAGGCTCTAACTCACAGGGTCTGCTGTGGTGATATTGGGTCCAAGCACAGGGGAACTCAGAATGGCACTGTGCTCAGAGGGTAAAGATGAGCTGATCCCAGAATTCTTGCCGTCTCTATGCTCAAAATATCCCCCAAGAACTTGTCAGGGACCTCCTAATAGGAGAGCAGTAAAAGAGGCTTTTGTTTTGTTTGTTTGGTAGACAGGGGTTCAAGCTCATGACCTTGCACTTGCCAGGCAGGCACTTGTGCCACGGAGCTATCTCCCCAGTCCCTCCCTCCTCCCTTTTTTTTTTTTCTTAGTATACAATAAATAGCTACATTTATTGAAGATCATGGGATGGTAGCAGAGGCAGGGAGAAGAAAGTCAAGGGGAAGATAAAAGGGATGAAGAAGAAAAAAACAAATGGGCTTTTTTTTTCTTTCTTTCTTTCTTTTTTTTTTCCTTTTTGAGACAAGTTCTCGCTATACAGTTCAGGCTGGCCTTGAGCTCACTTTTTGTAGCCCAGGATGGTCTCAAACTCACAGCAATCCTCCTGCGGCTTTCCATTTTTTTTTTTTTTTTAATTTTTAAATTTTTATTAATTACTTTTATTCTTGTTTCAGAACCTTTGTTTGTTTATTCACTCATTTTTATGGCTGGCTCAGCCCACCCCAAGGGCAGGGTTGGCGCAGCATGTGGTGCCGGGGATCGAACGGGTCCCTGAAGCTGCCCAAGCTTCCCCAAGCAGGTGCTTTAGACCACTGAGCCATCCCGCCGGGCCCTCCATTTTTTAAAAAGACCTAAGCATTCCAGCCCAGCCCAGCCTCAACCTTTTGATTCTTCTGCCTTAGTCTTCTGAGTACTACACTAGGATTTACACGTGTGTGCCACCAAGCCCAACAAGGCAAGGGTTTTCTATCTTTATCCTCAAAGAATATCTGGGGGAAAATGAGACCCAGACAAAAGCACCTCAGTGGTTGGTAGGAATGGGCCTGCTCTTAACCGAAGCCTTCCCCAGTCATAATGCCCCTTCATTCAGCCCTACATGACAGCCTCACCCTGCTGTGCCTGGCCCTGGACTCCATGTAAGACACAATGATGGGAGGGGGGGTCTCAGATCTGGCTTAAGGGGAAGAGGAGGCAGGAGCCTCTGAGAGTCTTGCCGGAGCCCAGGTGTTATGGTATGTGTCTAGTTGTCCCCCCAAAACCTCAAACAATCATGGGATAGGGACTTTTAGAGTTTGAGACTTGACTCATGATCCACTGATGACATTATGGGTTTGAGTATTGGTGGGAATTATAGGTGTCACCTGACGAGGATAGGCTAAGGCAAAGAACCTGATGTAATATAAAAGAGAGACAGACTCTCACTGTTGCTCTCCGCTGCCCTGGTTGGTCAATTGCCTCTGTTGCGATTGTTGCTGTTCTACTGCCATGAACTGGATGCTGTCTGCCCTGTTCCACTCAGCCTTGGGCCAGCTGAATATGGACTGAAACCTCCAGTAACTGTGAGCTAAATAAACTTTCCTTCCTTCATTTTGGGTGTCAGGTATTTGTCTCAGCAGATACCAGGCATGTTGGACGAATGCCCATAGGTGCAGCTGAGACAGATATGTATTCCAGGGTTAGCCAAGTGGTCTGCAAGAAGGGCTGCATCTGGGTGTGGGGCTAGAGGGAGGTCAGCAGCAGCCTTGGACTTTTTCCTGGTGGCAAAGGTACTCCCAGAAGGCTTTGTGCATGGGAGAGCTACTCAGGTGTCTCAGAGTTTGCAGAGGCAATGTGAAGAGATCCAGTCAAAGACAAAGAGATCAGTCAGAATGCTGGTGCAACCATCCAGGCAAGAGAAGATAAAATCTGAGAAGTAATTGTAGAAATGGGGGAAAAAAAGTTGTGTAGCTTAGGAAATTGAAACATATTAAGTTATAAGGACTGGACCCAGGGTCTCACGCTTCTTAAGCAAGCATTCTGTAATGGAGTTATACTTTCAAACCTGAAATATTTGTTTTTAAAAATAGGACTTGGTGGTTATGGAGAGGCTGGAGAGAGTATCGAGTGCCTCACTTCTCTAGCTGCCTATGCCAAATCACCCCCAGGCTCCTGCCTTCCCTAGGCAGCTTCTAACCAGAGGTGTTAGCTACAAAGGCAGCCAAACTAGCCCATGGGGTCAAGCAACTGGATCCCATAGCAGCCCCACACCATGGGAAAGGAAGGGCTCAGTTCCTAGAGCCAAAACCCTTTGGATTGATATATCTAGTTTTCCATTGCCTGCTGACCTTCAGCAGGTTACTTCATTTCCCTGTGTCTGAATTTCCTCGTCTGTAAAATGAGGCCAATGGTAGCTGACACACAGGAAGTTCTAGAGGCTAAATGGGTTAGTGTTTGCAGACATAAAACTGGGTCTTTTGGTAACACTTCATGTCCTCTATAGAAGCGACTTCATCAGTCACAGCAGAGCCCTCTCCCACCTAAAATAAAATCCCATATCCAAAAAAAATCTGAGGCCAGATGTGGTGACACATGCCTGTAATCCCAGCATCTGGGAGGCTGAGGTAGGAGGATCACCATGAATTTGATGTCAGCCTTGAACTTCTGTGTTTAAGGCCAACCTGAATTGCCCACCCCTAGAAAAAATATATATGAATATTCTTTTTTTTTTTTTTTTTTTTTTTTTTTTTTTTTTTTTTTTTTTTTTTTTTTTTTGTGTGTGTGTGTCTTTTTGAGACAGGGTCTCACTATGCAATTCAGGCAGGCCTTGAGCTCACTTTTGTAGC
The DNA here is from genome assembly GCA_004027025.1 of Myocastor coypus. Lineage (NCBI taxonomy): Eukaryota > Metazoa > Chordata > Mammalia > Rodentia > Myocastoridae > Myocastor > Myocastor coypus. The sequence continues at coordinate 5,308 of PVJA010022454.1, forward strand.
TCAGGCTAGTCTTGAACTCACACTGATCCTCCTGCCTCAGCCTCCCAAGTGCTGGGATTACAGGCATGAGCCACCACGCCTGGCTTATATGAATATTTTTTTAAGATTTTTTTTCTTGTTTCAGAACTTTTGTTTGTTTATTTATTTATTTTCATGGCCGGCTCAGCCTGCCCTGAGGGCAAGGCTGGCGCAGCATGTGGTGCCGGGGATAGAACTACTGTCCCTTGCAGCTGCTTAAGCTTTCCTAAGCAGGCACTTTAGACTATTGAGCCGTCCTGCCAGGCCCTTATATGAATATTCTTAACACCTCTCTGGACTTCATTATCTATAAAATAATGTTCAACTAGTTCCTCCTGATCCTGCCAGCTCTGCTTTCCTAGGACTTTGGAGGCTGGCCTACATGTGAGACCCAGTGGTATACTGTGGGTGATTCTATGAGCTTATTAGAGCCCAGTTAAATAGGAATTTGGCAAAGTGGCAAATTAAATTGGGCTATGGTGGGAGTATTTGTACAGCAAAATCAAGACAAAGGCCCCTAGTTCTATCCCAGCCCCCTGGTAGGCTTCTTCCTGACACATACTCAGAAGGTGCACCATCCCTCTTCAACACTGGAGGCTCCAAATGTGGATAAAGAGTGACAGATCTCCTGGGATACTCCAGGTTCCCAGCTGGTTCAGGCATGTACATGGCAGGAAGAATAAGTCTCTACCAGTCCCTCAGTCATTCCAGACACAGGGGAACAGGCAGTGGTGGACTAGTGAGTCTCAAGGAGCTGGGATGGAGGTCCATGTAAATCACTTTTTCCTTTTTTTTAAAAAAGTGTCTCGGGTGGCTGGCAGGATGGCTCAGTGGTCTAAAGCACCTGCTTAGGAAAGCTTGGGCGGCTGTAGGGACCGCAGTTCGATCCCTGGCACCACATGCTGCACCAGCTCTGCCCTCAGGGCAGGCTGAGCCGGCCATAAAAATAAATATATAAACAAACAAACAAAAGTTCTGAAACAAGAAAAAAATAAAATTAAAATTAAATTAATAAAAAAATAACAAATAACATTATTAGCTGGGCATGGTGGCACATGCCTGTAATCCCAGCACTTGAAAGGCTGAGGCAGGAGGATTGTTGTGAGTTCAAGATCAGCCTGGGCTACAAAAGCGAGTTCAAGGTCAGCCTGAACTGCATAGCAAGACCCTGTCTCGAAAAGACAAAAAAAAAAAAAAAAAAAGTCTCACTATGTAGTCCAGGCTGGCCTCAAATTCTTGACACTCAAGCTGTTCCCTTATCTTTAAAACAGGGGCAGCCCTGACCTGACACAATGGTCTCAAGGGTTAAATGTGTACTTCTACCCAGGGCACACCCAGCTCCCACATGGTGCCTGGTACAGGGCGGGTGCTTGGTAAATGTTAGCCAAGCCTGTCATGATCCCTGGAGGTCTCCTTACCCAGTGGCCCCTGGGGCACAATGCACCCTCTCACTGTCTGAGTCCTGGCATCAAAGGGCTTGGTGAGGGGCTGAGGATACAGACAGAAACAGGCATTTTCCAGCTTTTATGAAAATTAATAACATTAATAGCTCACAGACATATACATACACATATCGCTATGTACATACACGGTCATTAAGTTATTAATTAGTCTCTGTATAAAAAGTGTCTATGCTAGTGTTCTGGGCTGGGCCCAGTCAGTCCTCGGCATATTCACAGTAGCAGTTCAGGGCTTGGCCCCAAGGGCAGGCAAAGAGGAGGCAGGAGGCCACAGCATGGGCAGCCTCCCTCAAGGCACAGGAGTGAGTTCCAGGCCACATATGCTCCGGTTTTTGGTCCCTGTCTTGGCACCTAGACAGCAGCTGTTCAAGTGGGCTGTGGTCCTGATCCCTGCATGGGCTAGTGATATAGCCTTCTGTGTGTGGCTTCAGGAGGTGCCGTGGTCCCTAGAGGATGCTGGCCAGCTCTGTGGAGTCAGTGTCAGAGCAGCCTGAGCTGCTGGCTTCATCCCTGCAAGAACCAGAAAGAATGAGTTAGGAAAAATTGACAGAGGGAGCAGCCTAACCCTAGCACCTTTGCCACCTGCCTCCCTCTTCCCTCCTCAGGATCTGGGCCCTATTGGACTCTTCTGAACTACAAGACAGTTGGCTCACTCTCTTCCAGCACAGGAGCTGCCAGTTGTTGTTGGCTGTTCTTGCTGCACACAGGGCACCTCAAACCCTCCAGCTACTCTCTGGTACATGTAGGATGATAGGCTGATAGGTTGATAGGCTGGTGTGACTCATCTGACCCTGCCCTGAGGTTGTAGGTTGCACCTGAGCTCCCCAAAGCCAGCAGGACATTGGAAGAGGCCACAGGCTGCAATTAAGAGTCCTAGGAATGGCTCAAAGCCCAGTTCTGCTCTTTATCCATCCACAGGGCTGGTCATTGTTCTGAGATAAACCTCAGTTTCTTCATTCACAGAATGGGAATCATAAGAATCTCAGACATGCACTGTTGCTTGAGCACCGCATATGGAAAACCCTAAACACCTAGTCCCAAGACACACTCCTTGAGAGCAGGGATTCTTATCTATAGGCAGTGGTAGGGATCAGTAAGTATTTGTTAGATGAATGAATGCAGAGCCATTCAGTACAGGACCTGGTGCAAGCTCAGTGTGTGCTGGGAAAGTGTACAGGAGGTGAGACTGAACATGGCTCCAGGAGACACAAAGGGCTGTCGAACCGGGGACCATCCCTCCCTGCTCTCACCGCAGAGCCTGCAGGGCCTTCTTGTTCTGCCGCCGCTTCTCCTCATCAATAGGGTATAGCTTGAAGAGCAGCAAGCCCAGCAGGATGAGGGCTATGGGCGTCAGGGCCACCAGCATCTTCAGTGTAAACTTGACAGATGGTGGCTGGGAGCAGCCCCTTGACTGGTACCCGGCAAAACTGTGGAGACCCAGCCAGGAAGGAAGAGGTGAGGGTGGGGCACCTAGGGCTTGGCTCTGCCCTCAGCTGCCCCAGACCCTTACCCTACTCACTCAAGACTGAGGGTGGAGATGCCCAGTGAAACTCCAGAAGCAAACTTGGTGAAGAAGACATAGAAGGAGAAGAAAATAGGCTCTGTGCCATGGGAGTGGGGCTGCTTCAGGTGGAAGTCATCAATGACATCAGGCAGCATGGACCTGTGCAGAGTGGGTGATAGCTGCCATGAGGACTCCCCAAAACTGCCCAGTCACCAGGTACCATGATATAAGTGAAAAGGGGTGGTCCTCATACAGAAGTCCCCAAAGAACTCTTTCTAAAGAGCTGTGCAGCTAGAGGGGAGAAGGCTGGGGACTACACTCAGGTGAGCGTGGATGTACCTACCAAGGTAGTAAGAAGGCTGCTGCTACACTGACGCCAGCTGCTACGGCTACCACATATGTGACGATTAGGTTGCTCTCTATGAGGGCCACCAGGATGAGAAATGGCACCGCTGACTGGAGAAGAGTGTATGGAAACAGGTTAGCAGGGAGGATGCCACCGGGAGCCCAACCTCAACCCAGGAGCCACCCCCGAGCCCACTCACTGAAATCCCAATGTACACAGCTGTCTTCTTGCCAAAGCGGGTCAGGAACCACTGCCAGAGGGGAATAGTGAATGTGGCTGACAGCTGTGGATGGATAATGAAGTGAGGGGTGGGATGGGGCCACAGAATCCTTCCTGGCCTTCCTAGGACCCCTAAAGGTGCTTCCAGTCCTGCTGGGAGGCTGCCCAAAAACATCATCTGTGCAATGAGGAAGTTAAAGGCATGTGTGTGGCCCTTCCACCTTCCCATAACTCTGAGCAAACACTAGGAAGTATTTGGTATCCCCATGGTTGCTTTTGCTGCATTCTCTAACACAGCAGTTCTCAACCTGTGGGTCGAGACCCCAGTGGGGGTCGAACAACCAAAACACGGGGGTCACCAAAAGCCATCAGAAATCACAACTGTAGCAAAATTACAGTTTTGAAGTAGCCACCAAAATTATTTTTTGGTTTGAGGTCACTGCAACACGAGGAACTGTATTGCAGGGTCACGGCATTAGAAAGGTTGAGAACCACTGCTCTAATATGTGCTCCCATTCCCTGTCTTCTTTCTTTGAATATGTAGTATCAGAAATTGAACTCAGGGCTTTTACACTAGCTATATCCCCAACCCTGTTATTATTAATATTATTATTATTATTATTATTATTATTATTATTATTATTATTATTATTTTGAGACAGGTTCTTGCTAAATCATCCATGCTGGGCTTACTTAAACTTCTGTTCTTGCCTCAGCCTCCCAGAATGCTGGGTGCCTGCTATCATGCCTGGCTCCCAGACTTCTTCCTTTACAACCCTACCTAAGCAACTGTAGATCGGGTCCAACCAAATATTCTGGAAAACCTCCTCTATCCCACCACATCTAGGGGCCAGTCTGGGAACACCCAAGTTTCCAAAAAGCCATCCCACAGCCTGGGCCACACTCACCATGATGGCCAGGAGTAGATTCTGGAACTCATTGCGAAATCCCAGGGTATAAGTGCAAAACAGGGCAAAGTTCCCTTCTACCAGCTGGGAGATGTAGGAGGCAAGAAAAGAAGGTGATATTGGGGTTGCGTCTCCTGAAGACACCTCGTACATGCAGGAGACCTCTGTTCACCCACACCATGCCACCTATCCCTCAGCTCCACCTCATCCCAAAGCCTCTTCAAACCTTTCCCTCTCATGTTAAGCACACCAGGCCCCCACTCACCATGAATGCCAGGGAGGTAAAGAGGAAGGCAGCAATGAGTTTAACATATGGGCCATGGCTCATGACCAGCCGAAGGCCTCGGAAGAAGGGCATTGGCTCAGCCTGCTGAGTCTCACAGGGCTCTGGGAAACAAGGGTGACAGTGAGGAGGGAGCAGAGAGCCAGACAGAAAGACACAGCCACCCTGTGCTGGGACCTGTACTGCATCCCGGTCCCCACTTACCTCTCCGCTCCCGCACACCCAGTGTCAGGATGACAGCACAGACAACATAGATGGAGGCAATGACCCCCGCTGCCAACAGGTATGCATTTTGCTATAAAGGAGGCAAAGGTGACAGAGACAGTCAATCTGGCCTCTTCCCAGTACCCTGCCCATGGAACCAGCGAATCATCCTGGCCCTGTTGCTTCCCAAGGCTGGGTAAAATTCAGATGTACAAAACATTAAAGCCAGGGCTCTGAAAAGTCCACAGTTCAAACCTGTGTAATTTACCACCACTATGACTCTGGGCAAATTACTCAGTCTCTCTAGATTTCAGTTTCTCTGTCAGCATATTAAGTGGCTATATATGTGAAACCCAACAATTAAGAAATATGAGGCTAGGGATGATGGCACATGCCTATAATCCCAGGGCTCAGGAACTGAGGCATGAGGATCGCCAAGAGCTTGAGGCCAACCTGGGGTGCCCAGTGAGTTCAAGACCAGCCTGCACTGCATAGTGAGACTCTGTCTTTAAAAAGTAAATAAATAACACAAGCTCTTGATACTTTCTTTCTTTTCTTTTTTGTATTTACTACAGGGCTACAGGGTCTCACTACATAGATCGGACTCACAGTGATTCTCTTGTTTTCAGACTCCCAAGCACTGAAATTATAGGTGCACATCACCATGCCCAGTCTCAATCACTGTCTCATCGAGCCCTGGGGGCGATGCCAGCACAGCAGCAAGGGACTGGACAAAGCCCCTGCATTCTGCCTAACCAGGCAATTTATTAATCCTTTTTTTTTTTTTAGTATGACTCTAAAGCACTCCGCTGTTCCTTGTCTCCCCAAATCCACGCCCTGCCAGAGAAGAGTCTCACCGTTTGTCTGAGTGAAGAAATGCTGTGTGTGCGATTGCCACTTTCTGAGGCCAAGGAGGAGTCACTGGGGTACTGGAGACAAGGTGCATTTGCCTGGCCTACGATCTGACCCTGGATTGCTGTGCCTAGCACTGTGCCCAGCACCTCCACGGTCATACCTGGGAAGAGAAAAGGAGGTCTTTCAGGGGAGCCTTGGGGTTTACAGGCATGAGAAGGAGGTCTAGATAAACTAGGGCCATACTCCAGATCTGGGTTTGGTGGAATGGAGCAGGCAGGTGTCACCTTGGCCAGCACTCATGGCCTCCTTGTGTGACCTCAGGTTCATGGTTGTATCACTCTGGGTCATACCCAGCAAGAAGGGGACTAAGGTATTTTTAAGAGTTTTGTGAACAAGAGCTCAATGAAGGAGCACTTGCTCAGGGCACACGAGGCCCTCCCTGACTTCAAACTCCAGCACACACAAACATAAAAATCTTTCACACTCACAACCAAGAGCAGAGCGAGGAGATAACAAGGCAATACAGATGGTGCAGGAACAGTGGGGTGGGGAGACTTACGATAGGCAGTGGCCGAGTCCCGCTCACTTTGCTCTGTGCTGATGAACATGGTGAGTGCTGAGTATGGAACATGGAAGCACTAGTATGGAAGAGAGGCCTTTAGCCAATTAGTGAACCAAGAGACACCAAAATCCCAGCCCTGGGCCCAGCCCCAGCCCCAAGATACTGAGAAGAAGGGCTCACACTCACCGTGACCAGTGTCTCAAAGAGGCAATAGAAAATCAGATACCAAAGGGCCTGTCCCCGTGGAAAGTCAGGCACAAACCAGATGAGGAAGTAGGCAACGACAGCCAAGGGTGTGGAGAAGATGATCCTGGAAGGGAAGGTCCGAGTGAAGGCCAGAACCCTAGCAGCCAGCTGAGCCAGGAGTCCAGCTCTGCTCTCTGGGTTCCCCCAAGAAGGAAGTTCCTTCTCCTGAATCCACCCCACTCCCCAGGCTTACAATGGCCTGTCTTCTAGGAAAAGACATATGGCCAATCCCAGAAGGACATAAGGGGACCGGCCCTGGACTGAAATCCTGTGTGTGGAATGTGAGGAGGTTGGACTTGAGCCTCATCCACATCTCCCCAGGAACGAGATGGGCTTGGGGGACCTGAGGAGATGGGCTTGGGGGACCTGAGTAGAGGACAAGACCGCATGCAAGCAGGTAGCAAGAAGGCCAACTCCAGGCAAGGAAGACGGAGGAGTCAGGGAGAGGATTGGATCTAGTGATGCAATTCTGAGGGAGCAAAGGTCTGCAGGCCTCATGTGAGTGCAGCCCATCGCAAGGGGCAGACATCAGACTGAACCGGACTGATGCCTTACCTTCAGCAGAGTGAAGGTTAAGAGATCCAAGTCTGACTCTCCCAACTACCATAAAAACTTTGGCTTGGACAAGTTATTTAACTTCTCTGACTCACTTCCTCTTGCATAAAATAAGAATAAAAAATAGCACAGGCCTTACATTCAATATTTGGTCAAATATTTATTATGTCCTCATTGTGCACAGGGCGTTATTTTAATTGCTTAAGATGTATCAGTGAATAAAAAAGACAAAAGAGCAGGAAAGGAAAAAGAACAAAAACATTGTCCTTCCAGAATTGCATTCTAGTTGGTGACCAGCAAAAATAAACATAGTTTAAAGAGCTATAAATTCAGCCTTAACAAGGAATGAAGCCGGGTGTGGTGGCTCATGCCTGTAATCCCAGCACTCGGGAGGCTGAGTTAGGAGGATTGGTGTGAGTTCGAGACCAGCCTGGGCTACAAAAGTGAGCTCAGGACCAGCCTCAACTGCACAGCGAGACCCTGTCTCAAAAAGACAAAAAAAAAAAAAAGAAGGAATGAGCCAGAAAGGGTGGCGGCAGCACACCTGTAATCCTAGTACCTGGGAGACTGAGGCAGGAGGGTTCTTGAGAATCTGCAAAGTGAGCTCAAGGCCAGCCTGAACTGCATAGCAAGATCCTATCTCAAAAAAGAGGCAGGGGAAAGGTATGAACTTCTAACCCAGGCTACAACAAAGGTGAACCTCAAAGACATTAGGCTGAGTGCAATAAGTTGGTCACAAATTACAAATATTGTACAATTCAACTTCCATGAGGTGAGCAAGTTTGAGTAGTTCACTTCAGACATGAAAGGGAGAAAGGTTGTCCTGAGCAGCTGGAGGAGGGCATGAGGGCCCTGAGAGTGGGTGCAGAGCTTCAGTTTTGCAAAATGAAAAAGTGCTGGAGGTGGAAGTGTGGCGCTGATCACATGAAAAAGGGCCAGTTAATGTCAGCAAACAATACACTTCACATGGCTCTAAACGTTAAATGCAAACAGTACACATATTTTGCCAGTTTTCTAAAAGGTTATATACATGTGGAAAGGTAGAAAGTACTATGGACAGCAGCAGAGCATTAGAAGTGAGAAGCAGAGCTCAAAAAGGCCTCACTGGGAAGACCTGAGTGGCAGTGGGAGGCAGGTGGCGAGTGAGGACTGAAGGGGAGCGCTCAGTGCAAAGGTACTCCAGCAGGAACTTGCCCAACAGGGCTGAGGAACAGCAAGAGGGCCAGTGGGCCAGCATGTCATGAGCAAGGGAGATGGAATTAGGAGATAAGCATGGAGAGGAAACAGAGCTCCTCAGGTTCCTGCAAGGACTCTGGTTCTGTTTTGTTGGGTTGAACAGTCTTAAGATTTAAATAAGTTGATATGAAAATGCAGGCCAGTGCTTGGGACACTGTTTGCTGTGACTCTATCAGGAAGGTTCCTGGGAGAACCAGCTTGCAGGAGTAGCACAACCCATAGCTTGGGGTTGTGAAGGGCCTGGGCTAGGAGTTGGCCTGCTTCTCAGCCTCCCCTGGTGACCCTGCTGACCACCTGATTCACAGAGTGGCCTTGGGAACACTCTGTGTCCCAGGGAAAGCAGATGTCTAAGTCTTCCATTTGAAAGGGAGGATTACAGGAAAGCTTGCCCTGAAACTTGTAGAAGAACCCCCAGAGTCTTATTACTTGAACAGAACAGGGATTTGAAGAGGGACCCAGGTCCTCACTGTGGTGCAAAGGGAAGCCATGTGCTCAGTGGCCTCTCAGCCTGTGAGCTTCTAGTGTTCACTCAGACATGTGCAAAGATCCCTGCTAAGATCCCTGCTAAGACGGGAAGCAGCGTAAGGGCCCCAGCAGCTTCCTCAAACTGGCTGCCATACCTGCCCAGCGCGAGTCCTCAGATCCTTCCTTCTGGCTGCTCCACCTCCTCTACCACACCACCTCAAAATCATATGTGTCTTAGGAAGTGAGCACTCATCATCCTTCCTCAAACATTCTATCTTCTGCCCTAGGCAGCTGAACAGAGCTGCCCAGGAACCCAGTGTGACTGTCGCATTGGCCTGGCCCAGCAGCAGTTCCCATTGGTTGGGCCTCATGAGGAGATGTGGTAGCAGGACCCGCCTTCTGCTGGCTGCCAGGGATGCAGGCACAGGTCCAAAGCTCACGAGCTGACACGCCAGGAGCCCTGAGCAGCCTGCCCCAGGTGAGGTAGTCTGTTCTATCCCTGGCCCTGAAGCTGGATCAAAGGCTCCAGCCTGGGCCTTTGCCAGGGCCTGGCAAGATTGTAGTGGGTGGGAGGCCTCGTGGGAAAGGAAGCTGTGGGGGCTCCAGGGTTGCTGGAAGAGCTTTGAAGGCCGGAGACCAGGTATGGGCGCCCCTGGGGCAGGAAGGCGCCCACTTGAGCTTGGATGGGCTGGAGATGAAAGGGGCACCCCCCCACACACCCCTGAAGCAGGATGTCCTGGAGGGAACCAGAGCCCAGCCTGGCTGGTCTTCTGTGTCTCCCTTGCTGTCTGATCTACGGGAACTGCTTCCCCCACATGGCCACACGGCCTGAAGCTGAGTGGTGGAGACCTTGTACAAGGTAAAAAGTTCATATCACTCAAAGCCCCAGAGCTTAGGGGTCTGCTATAACATTCCTGGCATTGTCTCCAACCCCTGCCCCACCAGAAGCCACATGGAAGGAGTAAAAATTATATATCACTTAATAGGTACCATGCCTGGCATGGAGGCTGAGGAAAAAGTATCACCATGAGTTCAATGCCAGCTTAGAATATATAGCAACACTCTGTCTAAAAAAAACAAACAACAACCACAAAAAAAAAAAAACATATTGAACAGGAGGCCGAGGCAGGAGGGTCATTGCAAGTTCAAATATAGCCTGCTGGGCTACAAAGGGAACTCAAAGCCAGCCTGAACCCCATAAGAAGACTCTGTTTCAAAAAGAAAAAAAAAAAGAGAGAACTGAGGCAAAAGAATCACCATGAGTTTAAGGCCAGTCTGAAATACACAGAATTGAAGGCCAGTCTAAACTGTATAGGAAAACTATACAGCACTGCTTAGCTGCCTATAGCAGAAAAGATGCCAAGCACTGTCTTGAATACTATACATATTCACAACCATTTACTCCTCATCACAACAGTGTTCAAAATTCCTTATCCGCATTTTACAGATGAAGAAACTTGAGGCTCAGAGATGTTAAGTGACTTGCTCAAGGTTGCACAGCTGTGAGTAAGGAGGCTGAAATTCCAGCTGGTAGGCTGGCTGGAGAGTGCTCAGAACTGCTCCTCTGCCACCATGCAAGGGACCAAAGTTGAGGGAGACAGAACTCTCGGAGAGTGATGAGTCTCACTGTGCCAAGGGGCCTGACCAGACCAGCACTTCAGCCACCCTGGGACTGAACTGACTCCCTGTCCTTGGGTAGCTGGGGCCTCAGATGAAGTCTCTACACTTGGACTATGACTACTTTTTCTCACCACCCCAGCCTGGGATGAGATGGTAAGAACGCAAGGGGCAGATTGCAGGAAGCTCCTGCCACCTGGAAAACATCTTCTACTTACCAAGGCATGAGGCGACCCAGACGGGTCCAGGAGGACTTGCTAATGCAGAAGCCCACCAGAGGGTCTGTGAAGGCATCCCAGGCTCGGCCGACAAACAGGATAATAGAGGCAGAGAAAGGGTCCACCTGAAATGAGGAGGAGGCAAGAAACAATCCCTTTATTCCTGGACCTGCCTCAGTCCTCCCTGCTCAGCAGGAGCAGGGTCTTTCCCACCTCCACCAGGCCCTTGACACCCTGGGCTGTGCCCACCTGTGCCCTGCACATCTTTACTTTCCTGGTTTATGTGGTAATAGCAGGGCTGGGGATATAGCTCAGTGCTTGCCTACCTTGTATAACACCTCGGTTCAATGCCCAGGACCACAGAATAGTAAGCCAATAGCTTTTGTGTGTAGTATACTGGGGATTGAACCCAGCACCTTCACACTGATCTATATCCCCAACCCTTTATATTTATCTTTTACTTTGTTCCCCCACCCCCGTCTTTTTTCAGACAGGGACTTGCTATGCACTTCAGGCTGGCCTTGATCTCACTTTGTAGTTCAGGCTGTTCTTGAACTCACAACAATCTTCCCTCCTCAACCCCTCTAATGCTGAGATCACAGGCATGCATATGCCACCATGCCCTGCTTATTTTTTATTGTGATGGAGTCTTGCTAAATTACCCAAGCTAGGCTCAAAATTTATAATCCTCCTGCCTCAGCCACCCAAAGTGCTGGGATTACAGGCATATGCTACCACACCTGGTTTGACCAGTGATTTCTTTGATAATGGTAACATTGTGTACTGCCTTAGGGACTCCCCCCTGCCCCCGATCTATTTCCTACCCCTTCTGCTGCCTTTGAAAACATTCCCATGAGACAGAATGAATCTAGAAGTACTCCCTAACCAGCCAGGCTTGGTGGCCCATGCCTGTAATCCCAGCAGTTGGCAGGCTGAGGCAGGAGAATCATTTCAAACTGAATGCCAACTTGGACTACATAATTAGCTCAAGACCAGCCTGAACTACTCAAAAATACCTAATAGAATCATTTCCATCCCTCTCTCTCAGTTCCAAGCTCTGAGTTCCTGACTTCCTGACAACAGAATTAGCATTCATTAATTACTCACAGTGGGCCTCAGTTTCCCCATTTGGTAGTTATGATTGCTATCTTACAGGGTCAAGTTATATTTTGGATTCTTAGATGTAGGAGTCTACAGATTTTGTTTGTTTGTTTGGTTGTTTTTTTTAGATAGTCTTATTATGTAGCCCAGGCAGGACTTGAACTTTTAGTTCTCCTGCCTCGATGTCCTAAATGCTAGAATTAAAGGTATTAACCATCACACCCAACTTTTTGTTTGTTTTGAGACAGGGTAGAGACCCTACATAGCGATGTAGCCCAGGCTGACCTTGAAATTATTGCCATCCTCCTGGCTCAGCCTCATGAGTAACTGGGATTATAGGCATGTAACACCATGCCCAGTGAATGTAGATCCTTTTGAAAAAGTGGCCTGTGACTACCTGCTCAAACTATCCCTCTCTTCTCAAATATTCCTGGCTCTAAATGCTCTAAATCTAGATGCTCTGGTTTCCTCCTCCTCCTCCATCAAAGCCTGGCTATTGCTATTGCTCTGGGAACTCACAACATTTCCCATGCCATCATCTCCCACACCCTAGTTCTAATACTCTGACAAATTTATACTTCAACCATAGGCTCTTCGTATTTGTACCCTACTCAGGGACTAGCCCAAGGAAATTACTCAAAATCTATTGCTGAATGAAACCATTTGTCCTTTCTGGGCCTCAGTGCCTCTCACCTATAAATGGATAAAGCACCCTGTTGGCCAAGTCAGATGCTACATGGAAAATTCAGCCAGTGCAGCAGCCCTGGTAGCCAGGCTATTGAGCTTCATATTCTCCTATCTGGACAGGACAAATTCTGAGAATGCCAGGCTGCTGGCCAAGGCTTCTTAAAGCAGTGTAGCATTACTTCACTCTAAGTATTCCTCTCAGTTGAAGATCCTGCATCCTGGGATCCTCTAATTTAGCCCAACACCTGAAGGCTCCTTTACCCACTGACAAGCCTATACTCCCCACATCAAGGTGGGATACGCTTCCTCCACATGAGGTTGTTTGCTAACCCCTTAGTCAAACCAGCTGTTCCAGCCAGGAACATGCTGTGCTAGTCTCTTCTAAGAACAGCGATGCTGGTAGGTCCCATTTTCCTTCACACTACTGCCTACTCCTACTCCTCCAAGCTCTATTGCTCCTGCTCAGAATGCCATCTAGTTGCTATCTAAGATTCCCCACCTGGATATTTTCTAAAGTCCTCTTTATTTCTCACCCCTGTGACACTAAGAGACAGGAAAATAATTTTTTCTGTCCCATTTTATAAATACATAAATACTGATTAAACATACTCTGGGGTACCTAGTCTTCTCCATTTTGTGACACCAGAATAGAAGGCTCAGGTCACTCACCAAAGCTACGTCCAACAAGTAGATCTGTAGGAAGAAGCCCAGGGCACAGCCAGTCACCTGGTAGGGGGCCCCCCCAACTGCATAACAGAGCTTGTTGCAAACTGATAAATGTTGTTTCTTCTTTGGTTCCTTCTAGAAGAAGAAAGGATGAAAATAGGCCCCAAATCATGACTTCCATCCTAGAAGGCCCAGAGGCAGCTCTATCCCCTCCACACAACTCTGCCAGGAGGAACAATTCTGTATTTCCGTTCCCAGGGGAATACAGATCCTACTTTAAAAAAAAAAAAAAAAAAAAAAAAAACCTCTATTCTAGGGAACCTGGAAAAAAGAAAACTCACGCTCCTAAGGAAGTTGCTTAGAACTTTTGTTTGTTTGTTTGTTTGTTTGTTTTTATGGCCAACTCAGCCTGCCCTGAGGGCAGGGCTGGCGCAGCACGTGCTGCTGGGGATCGAACCGCGCGGTCCCTGCAGTTGCCCAAGCTTTCCTAAGCAGGCGCCTTAGACCACTGAGCCATCCTTCCGGGCCGGCCTTGCCATATTCTGAAGAAAGTTACCAACTACTTTTCTAGAGAACTCTCCCCCAAGGCCTCAGCCACTGCTTTTTTCCAAATTCCAGAGGGGGACATGTTCTAGCAGCAGACCTGTCCCCACCCAGCACCAGCTGCCACAACCTGAAAATCCTCTTGTGGCTGAGAGCTGCCTGAGCTCAGCCTGGGCTCCAGCCCTGGCCCAGGGGGCCAGGATTCACCTGCCTAGTGGTGAGAACTCCAGAGAGCTGTAGGGCCCAGCCCAGCTAGCTGCAGACACAGCTGTTCCACCCCACCTATCCCTTAGCGTCCCTCATCCCCCATAGGCAGCGGAGCTTCAGGGAAACCCAGGAGCTGTCCCACCCTCCAGCTTCAATTCCTAGGGGATGTTAGAGAGGGGAAGAAAGGCCTCCAGGTGCAAGACTGGGCTCTGTCTGGGTAGGGCTCTAGGGAGGTGGAAGCTGCCCAGGGAAAGTAGATTACTCATATATAGTAGCAGCATAATTGCTCGTAGATCTCCTGCCAAGGATCAGTTAATAAAATTAAAAGGAAAAGATAGTCACCTCCCAAGGAGATATTTATTTCTCGAGATCACTTCGTGGGTCTGCCTGGTTTCATTCGGTCGTTAAATAGGTCCATAGGGCCTTGGCTGGCACTGAAGCGTATGGTAGAAACAGTACTGCACACAGAAACACTCACACCCAAAGCCGGTGCAAGGCGGCTCCTTTAAGAGCCGAGCCCTTGTTCTTATGAATGAACTTGGAACAGCCCTCACAGCAAAGTACAGACCAAAGTAGGAGGGTAAAAAAGGGTGAGGGTGGGGAATATATCTGTGAGGTCTCTCTCCAGCTTCTAGGTTGGCAAATCCTGGCTGCTCATCCCAGAAGAAACGGAACCAGCTAGGAACAACAGGGCTCCAAGTGGAGCTGGGAGTTGGGCCCTCCACATATGGAGCGCAGGAGAGCAACAGCGAGTGTGATTGCCCAGACCTCACCACTTCTCCCCGCGGCTCGCTCTCCTATTCCTAGGCCCCTGGGTTCTGGGCCATCCCACATACCGCATGCTCCGCCCGGAGCCTCTTCCATCCACTAGGGGTGCGGGGCCCTTACCTTCACCTGGGCCGGGCGTTCGCTGGCTTGGAGGATGCTGGGGGACAGCAACCCCGCCGCGGAGCCGCTCTCTGAACCCTCTCCTTTAGCCATGACCCGCGGGCCACGGTGTCTGAGGCGCAGACACCGGTATTCTCCTCTCCTCTGAAGGCTCTTACTCTTCCTGGGCTCCGGTCGTTGCTGCCACCCTCTCTGTACACCAGCAGAATCCAGAGGCCGGCTAGGAAGGCTCACACTGTCCTCCACGCGCTCACCGGGCCTCTTAAATGGTCGGCCCCGCCCTCCGGGTGGGACCAATCACTGGCTCTTGATGCTCCTATTGGAGCCAATCCCCACACCAGCCCTCCCTCCTGCCCGCCTCACCCTCCCCGCAGAGCCTAGCGGCTGAGCCACGTTCGCTAAAAACCTAGGAACCCGTTGCTGCTGCTGCTCTTGGTCGTCGCTGCCCAGCGAAGGCTGTGAAACCCACCTGATCCCTCGGAGGAAACTGAGACCCACAGCCGAAAGAGGCCCGCCCAAGGTTCCTGAGTGAGTTCTCCGTTGAGTCAAGCTTGCAGTCCCTGACTTCTGACCTTATGAAAGGTGGGGGCTCAGAGACCCACTGGCCTCTCCAAAATCTGGAGACAGAGCCATCATAACTGCCCACAATAGCTCACGCTGTGTTCCCCAGATGCACGTTTATCTTTGTTCTCCCCCTGCTTTTGTATCTATTTAGTCCATGCTCGCTCTACAGAGCCAGTTTCTCTCCCATTCTTCATTTTTGTCATGAATAAACTTTACCATTGTATTTTCCTCAAAACAAAAAATCTGGAGTCGGGTCACCGTGGAGATGTAGGGTGGCACTTTGTCTGCTGATATTGCCCTCTTTTCTCCTGAGACCAGCCATTCCCACTTACAGTTATGAGCATCTATGGGGTAGTTTGTGATAGAAAAGCAATGAGCACAGTGGCTGCCTCAGGGAAGCCAGAACCACTCAGGCCTCACTTCATGGTGCTCACGACTGGCCTCAGAGAGTAGTACTTATAGTACCATCCCCACTTTACAGCACAGAAAAGGCACTGGGGCCAAGTGGAGCTGTTGTTACATTCCACAGCTAGGCCTTGAAAGTTTTGTCTGATTCCAAAGTAATTCATCTTTTTTTATCTGTTTCTTTCTTTTCCTGTTTTTAAGTTTTCCTCTTAGCAGCTCTGCTCTATCACTGCCACCATTTAGGATAAATTGCCAAAGATGAAATGGGGCCCACTCCCCAACAAATCCTGGGGACACATGGCAATGGGGTAGGGTGGGGGGAAGGCTTGAAACAATCAAAGCAAAGTCTGAGAATAGTACAGAGTAATCAGGTCCTTGAAAGAAAGAGGATAGCAGTCTCGAATGGAGGCTTAGCAGCAAATGCCAGGGAAGAAGAGGGTTCGTTCCACTTCTGCCAACCTTACACCAGTCTTCAAAGAGACTCAGGAGACTGGGTCAGGCCAGTTGTATCTGACCAGTCAGCGAAGGAGCTACTACACCACCCTGATTCTCAGCATCGGGTTTCTTTTTTTCTTTCTTTAACTCTCTGATTTGTTAGGCAGAATGGTGTACACCTATAATCCCAGCACTCCAGGAGTTGAGGCAGGAGATGGCCACAAGTTTGAGGCAACCCTGGGCTACATAGTGGGTTCAAGGCCAGGGTGAGTTGCATAGCAAGACCCTGTATCCAATAAATAAATAAACAAATAAATAAATGCTGATTCAGGGAAGAGAGAAGAAGTTTGATTCCTTCATATGCCCAATCCTGTCTCAACACACAGCTCTTTGGCCAAATGGGATAGATTGTAGTAGCTGAATACTGTGAAAAGGACGCAGATGGCCTCCATGTATCCGCTGTGAGTCATGTGACACTGTTCTCTGTTGCTCCTCTTCTGGGCTTGAGTTGGCTAAGGAAGGATATGGTCCCTCACAGCTCTGAAATCTCCCTTCAGAGAAGCGCTCTGTTTTACAAGTAACCTGGACACCCCCACCTTGTTGTGCTCCTTGAGGGTAGAAACTACATCTTCATTTTCACATCCCAGAAGTGTGCAACCTGCCTCATTGTAGACACTTAATAAACATAGGTGCAGCCCTTCTCAAGTACAAGCACAGCAAGAATCCCACTTGGTAAAGTCCCAGTGGTTGGCTGATCATGGACAACTTAGTTACCCTCTCATGTATAAAATGGAGACAGTCACAGGATCTACCTTAGAGAGTTCTTTGGAACTCTAAAGAAATGCACAAGAAGCATTTAGCACAAGAGCCTGGGAGCAGAGGCTGAGCTGGTCCCCATCCTGGCCTGATTCCAGTCTGTCAGTGTAGCAACGCAAGATTCCAGATATGGCCTGACCAAGCCAGAACAATAGGCCTATTATTTCCCCCAGTCTGGACACGACACATTGTTCATGCAGCCTAAGACTATTGGGCTTCAGAGCCTTTCTCTCTCATGATTAGTTCCCATCAGGTTGTGGTCAACTAAATCATTCAGAGCCTTTTCACCGGAGCTGGGGTCAAGTCGGGTCTCACCCCCATCCTCTGGTTTGTGTAATGCCTTCATCCTGACAGCAGAACAGAGCCATTTTGCTTGTTCTAGCTGGTTAAATTGTTTGAATGCTGGCTGTATTGCCCAGTGTGTTCTCTCTAATTTAGATCCAGTCTTGCCCCTTGCAACTTCAGCTCCACTATCCACATTGCTTGTCAGGACAGAGCCCAGTAACAGGCTGCTGGAGACATTCATTCACTACTGAGTCAGGACACTACTGATATAATAGCTTCCAATAATCGAATAGCCACCATATGCTGGACAAGCACCCTGCTGCTTGTGCTTTATATATCATCTCATTTACTCGACACAATGCCATGTGAATATTCAGTCCTCATATATAATCCCAGGAATCTGGGAGGCTGAGGCAGGAAGATCACAAACTCAAACCCAGCCTGGTAGGTCTGGCCAGATGGCTCAGCAGATTAAAGAGCCTGCTTAGGCAGACACAGGGGCCAGGGGTTTGATCCATGGCCTGCCATGCCAGCCCTGCTCATGGGGGGCACTGAGACAGCAAATTAGACTGGGTGTGGTGGCATGCACCTGTAGTCCCAGCTCTTGAGAGGCTGAAAAACAGGAAGGATCACTATGAATCCAATCTGTGTAGTGAGAGCATGTAGATCATGTACTAAATACAGAAAGAAAGAAAGAAAGAAAGAAAGAAAGAAAGAAAGAAAGAAAGAAAGAAAGAAAAGCCCAGCCTGGACAATTTAAGATTTATCAAGACCGTTTCTCAAATAAGCAAACAAATAAATGAACAGGAGAGGGGTGTGTTGTGTTGTTCTGGTGTCGGTGCTGAAAGAAACGACGAGAAGACCTGATGAAGGTAGCTCAGAAGACTCACCAAGACTTGTCTCTCTCAAAGTGAGCCCTAAACTCTAGAAGCATCTTCTTTTTATTTAGGTCACACAATGGAAGATTTAACAGGGTGGAGAGGGGATCACCAAGGTCCCAAGTAAGGGTGGAGACATCAATCAGGATTAAGCTGTCACACCTTTTTTAGATCCTAGTCTTCCAAGATCCCTAGGTAACAGATTACAAACCAGCCTAAACTTTGTTTATTGTTCTTCTCTTCTTTAAGATGCTAGTTTCTAATCTCTACATATCCCCCACTTTTATTATTAAAAAATGCTTGAAGAGTAATCTTTTGAAACTTTAGCGTGAGGACTGTAGACTTTTGATCCATAGCTTGTTGTTTGATTTGTCCTCACTGTTAAACTAAATAGGACATACAAATAGTGCAGAGACAACATACACAAATCTCTACTATATTTCTACTAAACCATAAGATAACATGAAAAGGATCAAAGTTTTCAATGCCACTAAAGATAATTTGTAACAGATCAGATTTGGTTCCATGAGATGAGAGTTACACAAAATGAAGAAGTATTCTAATCATTTTTAAACAAGATATCCATTGTAAAATAACAATTTGTCCTCCCAACATAACAACAGCTTGTTTTACTCAGGTCTGAGTTTTTGAGAAGTCCATAATTGCTTTTAAGTCCCTGTGCCATTGCTGTACAAAATGAACAGTTTGTACACCTTGGCTCACTGCTATCCTGGCTGTATCATCTATAGATATGAAGGCTATCATGAGTTCAAACTTTCCTTTTGTTCTTTTCTTTAACATCTCAAGCAATGTTGGAACAGCATCATGGAAGGGGAGTTTTGCCAAGAGGATGTAGTTGTATTGAAAGTCAGATTCTGGTCTTTGTCCTGAGAATATAGATGTTATTCCTAGAAAATTTAAAGCTAATAGAAGAATATTAGACATGCATATAAAGAATAATTGTGACATGTAATGGTACGGTTAAAAGAGTTTCTTATAAGCAACAGGTGAAGGAGGTGAACACATGCCTGAATAGAGCGAGTTGTGTTCCTTTTGAATAATGACATGTTTGCATCTTAATTCCTTTCCTCCTACCATCCGGGCAGAGCCATAAGGGCTCTAATCTATGACACTTCCATGGGAAGTATTAACTAACTCCCGGGCTGCCTCTCCTCTATAGATTTCCCAATGAATCCTAATCATTAAGATAAGCAACATTGGTATTCTGGCAGGATGGCAGATCTGGCAGTGGAAATATTCTATTAGCACCTACACCATTAAAGTACTTTACTTGGGGAAGAAAAAGGTCCTTTTCTTCCCTTACCTTGGTGTTATTATTTATTAGACTTCTTCCAACAGTGAATTCTTCTATTCAGTGGTGAATTTGGAATATAAACCCAATAACAAAATTACCTTTATTATTTACCAGAAACAACAATAAGGCCATCATATTGATGCAAGAAGAAAAACATGATCTCTGATGGGTGATCGTCCAATGATCTGTTCCTCTGGCTCCCTTTGGGTAACGATTAATCCTAGATGTCAATCTTAAAAGAGGTCAGCATTTGTTTGACCTTTGGCATTTAGATCTGATCCACAGCAGGAGCATCTGTCCCTCCCATAGCTGTTAGATTTTTTGCCTTCGGTGTTATCTCTTTTGAGGGCTTAGCCCTATCTGACTGCCTATAATATTTCTATCTAGCTTGGCTGCTTGCAGCACTCCCCCTCTGAAGAAGTAACCTGAACTGCCATGAGGGGGATATGGGCGACGACCACTCTGGCTTCTTCAGGCCGAAAAGGGTCGTAGTTGGGGATCTGCAGTCAGAGATACTCTCCAGAGGTTCTACCTAACCGCCCTCAAGAGACACCAGGCTTTTTTATCTTGGGTAGGTAAAATAGCTTAGAACTTTTTATTTATGGAGTCTGACAGTCTGTTACAAGTCCCTTTAACTTTTATTATATTCACCTCTGAACTTTGAGAACTCATGAAGACCATAATACTCTGTTCTATTTTTAGTTATTTTTTATAAGAGAACAGTAACATCAGCAAGCTAATTTAATTTGCATGTTTTATTCTAATGTTTGAGGTGTGATAACTGGAAGGAAAGTCAGGATTAGAGAAAAACAAAGAGACCTGTGCCAATGTCCAGCAAATGGTTGGGTTTTCCTTTTGGTCATGATTTCTTAGGGCTCCTCCGTGGAGATGACAGAGGCTGTCCGGCCAGAGCGAGTAGGCACGCCCAGTGCCCTTTAGTCCTACTGGACCTTCTGGGAAGCTAAGTCTGAGTTCTGGGGCCTACACCTCAGAGTGCAGTCTCACTTCTAGCAACTGCTTTGGTAGTCAGGGCATGGCTTGTGGGCCTCTTGAGACAATCCCTCTTATTCTGGCCTGGCTTTCAACAGCCATAGCAGGTGAACTTTATCATCGTTGAGTTCTTCTTGGAGCCAAGAGAATCAGACCTTTGGATTTGAAATTGCAATAAGGCAGCTAATTTTCATCTCTTTCGTTTTCTCTCCCTGGTTTTCTCCCAGTTCCAATTCTAGGAAATTTATTTCTTAGTGTCCTATAAAGTATCAAGTGAGTTTTTTGACCAATAGGAAGTTTTATATCAGAATGTTTACACCTACTCATTTTCTAGGTTTTATTCATCGAGCTGGTACCCAAAGTACTTCTCCAGTATCTATAATGACACAAGCAAAATCTCTTCCCCATGTCTGGATAACTCCTGGAACCCACTGACCAATATCATTTAGAACAAAAACAGGCTGTTGCAAAGGAACGCTCACTTCCTTTGTCCAGTGACAGTGTGCAGCAGAAGATCCATCTGGTAGCCAATTTAAAATTTTTATGTGAATAAAGCTTTTTGTGTTATTAACCTAGGTGTATTCATATATATTTCCATACTATCCCCCTTTTTGTTTAATGAGCATGTAAAGCTTAATATATTAGTATGGCATTATTTTTATGCCTAATGGCTATACTTTTCTGATGGATGGCTAAGAATAATTTAAAATAAGAACTGTATAAATACAAGTATAACTTTTGCTGCTTGACAAGTTCAGTTAAATCTCAGGATTTACCTTGGAACCATGTATTAGACATAAAATGGAACTGCTATTTTTTAACAACCACAGATATTTTAGCATTTCAATCTCTATAGAATGTTAACAAAAACAATTACACAATTTTACAGAAAAACTTAGAAATCAAATCACATACAACAGTGTAGCAGGCCATTCTTATGACATTTTGTGACTTTTTTTTTAAAATTTTTCTTGTTGCAGAACCTTTATTTGTTTATTCACTCATTTTTGTGGCCGGCTCAGCCCACCCCGACAGCAGGGCTGGCGCAGCATGTGGTGCCGGGGATTGAACCGCAGTTTCTGAAGCTGCCCAAGCTTTCCCAAGCAGGCGCTTTAGACCACTGAGCCATCCTGCCAGGCCCCTGTGACATGTTTTAAATATTTTTGTTTTGTTTCGGCATAACACTTTTGTAAAAGTCGGAAGCTTTTAATCTGAGAACCTTTTGTCCCAGTAAACAGTTTTGTTCCAATAAGCAATGTTTTACATTTTGAAAGACCTATATATCTGGAATCACAAATACACTTAATATACCATGAGATTAATAACAGTAAATTATCATACTCATATGAAGACCTTTGTTTTTTAATCTTTTTGTACCAATATCATCTTTAAAGAGAAAACCTTATTGCAACATTTTGAAAAACTTTTATCTTTTAACCAATGACCTATGTATTGAAGGTGTATCCTAAGAGACTATTGAGATTGCTGTGAGCTCCTCATTAGTGAATAAAAAGGTTGGCCACACCTCTTATTCATTAGTTGGACTCTTCTCTAATAAATTTTTTCTGTCAAATGAATTTTTATTAAATTAACTTAAATCTTATGATATACTATATATAAATCTATTTTAATATCACTTTGACTATCCGGCAATTTAGGAAAAAGCATGCTTTTAAGTCTATATCTCAAATTGTATTTAAAATAAATCATCAAAAAACAAACAAAAATAAATAAAAGAAGAACAGCTGTTCATTGACATACACACAAACATAAACACACAGGCACATAAACATCTTTATAAAATTAAGAGTGCACTCAATTTTTTGGCCAAATGTATAAGTAGACTAAGATTTTTGTTATTTATTAATTATTAGAGATCTCTTATTTGAAAAATTTGGAAGGAATAAAATCCTTTCTTATAATCAATATTCATATTTTATAATTATGTTTTTTCTGTCACCTACTTAGACCTTAGATTTCCATTTGGTCAGTTCCTTGAAGAGGCCTCAGGCTGGACCTAGCCTCATTGCAGCTAACTTCTTCTTTTAGATCTGGCTTCATGGTGCAGTCTGACAGTACACGCTGATACCCATATAGGTTGTTTAGTATTTTCTGAAAAAACTCAAGCATACCCTTTGCCCCAAGTTAGTAGTGGACCGAGTTCCTTTCATACTTCAGAGTGGAAATCTCTCTTAAGGCCCTTTTTTAGTCCTTTTTTCTTCTTACCTGGTTTGTCTTTAGGTTGCTGTAAAAGTTTAGAATTCTAATACTATACACTGACAAGGGGAAGTTGGCAGGATTGATTCTCCTTTTGCTTTAACAGAACTTTGATGGTATGGTGAGATTTTAGAAGAGGAAACTATATACTTTATCATTTTTAACTAGCACCAGAGAAATTAGTCCAAAATCAAGATAGAGCCAACTAATATTACCAAATAAAGTCTGAAAATCATCAATGGTTGATTTGAACAGTCTGGGCACAAAATATCTTTGTTGCATAAATTGACCCAAATATGTAAAAGTTATCATAGCTTGAACCCTTTTGGAGGCCACCACTAGGCCTTTTATTAGTTAAATGGGATGTCAAAATCAAGCAACTGCTTAAACCTTTAAATGTTATTTCACATTTGTTTATGAAATATCAAAGCCTTATTTTATAAGGCTCTCCATATGCAGGGTCTCCATATGCAGTTCAGGCTGGCCTTGAGCTCACTCCTGTAGCCCATTGTCTAAACAATGGCCATATTATCATACTGAAGTTGAGCTAAAATACCAAACCATGCGCCTAAGCCAGTAAGCTGGTCCACTGTTACAGCAACAGGCAGATTTTTGACCTCTGTTTATCCTATCCTGGGTTTCTGCCTCATCTTTCCACCAGGTGTGGAATTGAACATACTGTCCTGGTTTCAAAATAGTATGGCACAATACTTCCCAATCATGAGGAATAAGCCTATGTTCATCTGCCAATCCTTGTAAGAGGCTGATAACATAATTAAATTGCATTCCATGAGACATAACAGCTTTCTTCAATTCTTTGATGGTCTGAAAGCCAAAGTTTGATAATCTCACTGTACACAACCATCTGGGTATTGTCCATTTGCAGGGTGCTCCTGAACCACAACAGGGCAAACTCCCAATGGAGTTTTGTAAGCCTCTGGATCTCCCTGGTTCCTTCCTTGTAATATAGCTTGAGTCACTGCACCCCTAGGTCCAACAGCCGACACAGGCTGCTTATGCTTATATGAAGGAGTAGAGGGATTAGTTGAGGGAGGAGGCAGAGATTGAGATTTGGCAAGTATTGAAAGTGGACTCGAAACATCCAATTGCTCCACCAATTTGGACAACACTTGTGTCAATTGTTCCATACAACGGAATAACTCTCGGTTATCTGCCTCTTTCTCCAATCCACTCCCCTGAACATCCGAAAAGTCCTCGGAATCAGAGGACAGAGGCTGACAAGCCAAAAATGTTCACTTTACTTTTCGATTCTTTGATTTAAATTCTTTACCCAACAAGGACGAATTAAAAGACGTGGTGCTGTCTTTATGTTCTGTAATGTCCTCATCAACTGAACCCCTTATAAGACTGCTTTTCTGAGTCTGAGGAATCCGCTGCAGACTCGATTCCTCAGAGTCAGACCGCAGGGGCTCCAAAGCCACGGAGATAAGGCTACGCAAAGACCACACATTTAAAGGGATAGGTTCTTCCTTGCTGGTGCACTCTTCACAGAGCTTTTATGGCCTGCTTCCAGACTTTTAAGTCTAGAGCAGCTTTTCCTTTAGGTTGAAACCATAAGCAATATCTTTTTATAAGGAAAAACAAATCTTCAAAACTTTTTGGTTTCACCTTTACGCCCGCTCCTGAGTAATGCCTCTATGCACATCCTCTTTTTCTATTGAAGTGGAATTGCTTTGAGCTATTGCCGATGGTCTCGCCTACTCTGGGCGTACATTTCCCACCCGGTCAGGCCTCTCTTAACTCACCCCTGGTCGTCTTTCGTGCCCCACGTTGCGCACCACTTGTGTTGTTCTGGTGTTGTCGGTGCCGAAAGAAACGACGAGAAGACCTGATCGATGAAGGTAGCTCAGAGGACTCACCGAGACTTGTCTCTCTCAAAGTGAGCCCTGAACTCTAGAAGCATCTCCTTTTTATTTAGGTCACACAATGGAAGATTAACAGGGTGGAGAGGGGATCACCAAGATCCCAAGTAAGGGTGGAGACATCAATCAGGATTAAGCTGTCACACCTTTTTTAGATCCTAGTCTTCTAAGATCCCTAAGTTGAGGCTGGTTTGTAATCTGTTTATTGTTCTCTTCTTTAAGATGCTAGTTTCTAATCTCTACAGGGGTACAGCTAAATGTGAAGGCCTTGTGCTTAATCTTTAGTCTCACAAAAAAAGGGGGGTATCATTCTCATAATCCTAGACCAAAGAAGCAGTAATGAAGATTACATTTTATCCTTTTCTCTTTTTGGTTATTTGAGATAAGGGCTCCTTATGTAGTTCAGACTGGCCTTGAACTCACATTGATCACTCTGTCTCAGCCTCCCAAATACTGGGATTATAGGCATGCATCACTATGTCTAGCTTTTTTTAGACACTAAGGACTGAACCCCAGTTCTGAGGTATATCACTAGTCCTTCTCTTAAAAATTTTCTAAAGCTTTTTGAGACAAGATCTCACTCTGTAGTCCAGGTTGGCTTTGAATTTATTACATAGCCCAGGCTAGTCTCGTCAGACTCCTGAATATGGAGACTAAAGGCATGTGTCACCACACATAACTCTTACTTTTTATTTTAAAACAAAGTCTCATTAAAATTGCTAGAGGTGGGACTGAACTTTCAATCCTTCTGCTTCAGTTTCCCAGAATACTTGGATTATAAGTGTCCACACTTAGCCAGTTAGATTTTATTTTATTTATTTTATTTTTATTTGTTTATTTTTTTTTAGAACAATACACAGCTCTATTACATGAGTTAAGCCAGGAGGACAGGCTTATTTGCCTTTCCGGGCCTTGATTTTCCTCAGATAGAACTCCAGCTCTTTGCCCTCTAGCACATAGCCATCTGCTCGGCCACACTGGCCTGATCTTGATGCAATGCAAGCTGCAAAAGAATATGTGGTCCTTACTATAAATGACAAACAGATTCCACCCAACTGTTTTCCTTTTAGAAAAAGATACAACCCATGTTGGTTCTGGTATGGGGGGGGCAGGCACAAAGCCTATGTCTTCTCAGATACACTTTATCACCACTTGAAACTCAGGCCAGTTAGATTTTATAAACCCTAGGTCAGGGTGTACCATGGTACATGTCCATAATCCCAGCACTTTGGGAGGCGAGATCACAGATCCGAGCTCAGCCTGGGCAATTTAACTCACTGAAATTCTCTATCAAGGCCAGATGTGGTGATGTACACCTACAATCCCAGTACTCAGGATTGCTATGAGGATCCCTGTATGGAGGAAAACTGAGTTCTAGGCCAGCCTGGACTACACAGTGAGCTCAAGACCAGCTTGAATTGCATAGTGAAACCCTGTCTCAAAAAGACTAATAATAATAATAATAATAATAATAATAATAATAATAGTGGTAGTAATAATGAAATCCTGTCTCAAAACAAAAACATGATCTAGACATGGCAGTACACATCTGGAATCCCACCTCTCAGGAGGGTGTGGCAGGATAAGTAACTTGAATTCGAGGCCAGCCTAGACTATCCAGTGAATTAAAGACCAATTTGAACTACATATCCAGATCCTGAAATAAATAAACAAATAAATAAATAAATAAATAAAAAGTAAATATAAAAATGACAAAGGGCTAGGCTACAGATGTAGTTTGGTGTAAAGGCCCTCAGTTCAATCCTTGTACTAAAAATAAATATATATCAGGCTCTTTTTTCTTTTGAAATGTAGGTGGTTGGTATTAGGGATTGAACTCAGGGCTTTCCCACACTAATCATCAGCCATATTAGACAGGGTCTTTGTCTAAGCAGGACTCAAACTTTCCAGCCTCTGTATCAGCCTCCCAAGTGCTGGGATTACAGGCTTTCACCACCCCATCAGGCTAAGTCTCCTCCTTTTTCTGATGATGTTCTTTGTGATTGTCTTTTAGGTGACCATGGGATTAAACTGGTCCCTTTAAACATTTTCTTTCCCACTTGCTTCTCCCCGTAGTGCCAGGCCTATAGCCCAAGACGCTTTTCTGAAGCTGTAGTCCATAGCGGGTAGGTGGCAACCTTACCAGCTCTGTTAGCCTTAGGCTCCTGGTTTCATGTCCAGGCTCATTCTTCACAGCCATATTCTTCCCCTCTGGGACCACAGAGAGAACAAATGCTTCTCCCTATGGGGCTGGCAGCTCCCCCACCTGGGGTTGGTCCACCCTGTCTTGCCTCCTTACTCTCTCCAGGTCTGGCCTCAGCCTCACAGCTGAGGAACATTGGCATCAACCACCTCTCTGTGCCCTCGTGGGGCATAACTCAGAGGACTTAGGATGGGGATGTTCTCTGAGCTTTCTGCAAGGCAGTAGAGTTAAATTTTGAGATCCCTGAAATGTGCTACTTGGATTCATAACCTATCTCAACCATTACACTGTACTCTTGGGACAATACAGAATCATTTTTTAGCCTCAGTTTTGCCACCTGAAGAGTGAAGATAGTAACTAAACCTACCTCACAGAATTGACATGGGTACTAATTGAAACACTAAGAACAGTATATTTAGCATGTGATGCTCCTTTTATTTTTATTTATTTATTATTTGTTTCTTTCTTTCTTTTGGATTTTTTTTGTTTGTTTGTTTACCTTTTTGAGACAGGGTCTCACTATATAGTTCAGGCTGGTCTTGAGCTCACTTTTGTAGCCCAGGCTTGTCTCAAACTTGTACCAATCCTACCTCAGCCTCCCAAGCACTGGGACTACAGGTGCGTGCCACCACACCCAGCTCATTTGGTTTGGTTTTGAGGCAGTGTCTTACTGTATAGTTCAGGCTGACCTTGAGTTCTCTATGTAGTCCAGGATGGCCTCAAACTCATGAGCATTGTAAAAGGTGGTTTAACTGGACATGGTGTCACACACCTGTAATCACAGCACTCAGGAGGCTGAGGCAGGAGGATCACTAAGAATACAAGGCCAGCCTTGGCTATGCAGTGAGTTAAAGATCAGACTGAAAAACACACTGAGACTATGTCTCAGAAAACCAAACTAAAATATTGTTTATTATTATCATTATTTGTTTTCTAGGCAAAATGTTACCTAGTAAGCCTGCTGGAGCCTGGAAGGGAAAAGATTTGCTTGCAAATGATTAGGAGCCCGACTGATGTTCTGATGACTCAATATGGCATTTCAGTAGTTACCAGGTGTCACTTCTGGGGAGGTGGTGCTAGGATATTGTTGCTGAGTGAGTACTGCAGGATGCTATCGTTGCCAGGTGAGGTTGCATGCAGTCGATCATCCAGATCTCTTTAGGCCTGCCAGCTACCACCCTGACTTCTGGAGAAAAGGGGCCAATCCCATGCCTTAGACCATGCTTGGCTCAACAGCCACCAACGTGTTTATATTCTGGGTGGTGATGTACTAGCAAATCGCCAGGCTGAAGAAGGAAGGCTTAGGCAGGCCTTGGAGGAAGGGCTTCCTGGAAGAGCTGATGCGATACAGATGCCACAGTCTATCCCCAATCTTATTCGTTTGTTTGCCCTGTGGGGAGAAGAAGGGCAAACAATTCAAAAGAAGGACTCTTGAGGTTCTCCAAAGAGGCTCATAGGAGAGGAAGACCTGAGGGTGCTTGAAGTCACTTGAGGCTGCCAGTTCCTACCTGAATATGGGTTGAGCAATTATTGAGCAGGAAAGGCTCTAAGACTAAAGCATCTGATCTCATGAAGCTGTGGACCATTCCAAACAGAGGCCTCCCCTATAAGACTGACCAATGAATTTCACCTCTAAGCCTCAGTTCAGAGGGAACTAAGGAGCATTTGGAGTGCCCAGAGTTCTCAAGGCAGCTGGTCCAGGCCCTGTCAGCCCACCATCAATGGTGTCTCAGGGTCTTCTTATGCTAGACACTCACAAGTTCAAGGTCTTTCAGCACAGGAGGAAGAGAGAGTGCTACTCCAGTAGCTGAGGAACTGTGAGTCACAGAGTGGAGAAGACAGGTGCTATGAGGCTGGGCTCAAAGACCATGGCATCTGAGGCCATTGTGCAGCACTGAGGCAGCGCTATGGTTTAACCTCAGGGCTTTTTCGGTCAGGTGAGTGTTCCTTGGGCAAGAGTCCAGGGCCTGGCCTCAGAGGACAGGGTAGTAACCGATGCCCTTTTCCTTTCTGGCTGACCAGAATTCTGTCCTCATGCTTACACCATGTTCCTGCCAGAAGCCCTATCTTGAGTTGAAAGAATCTGGACTTGAGAGAGTTGTATAAGAAGACAACCTGCCTTGTGTACCCACTGAAAACTGGCCTTTTTTCTTAGACTTCCTTAAG
>PVJA010022455.1:0-34242 GCA_004027025.1 Myocastor coypus
AAAAAAAAAAAGAAGACTGATGAAAAAGCATGGAGGTGACAAGGAAGAGAGATACAAGAGTGCTTCAGTTTCCAGCTGGAGTAATTGGGTACCTGAGGGTCCCATTTACCAAGCATAGCCGGTTGGAGTGAGAACAAAAAGGCCCTTGCTTGGGATGTGCTGAATCTGAGCCTGTGAGTCTTGTATGTGGCTGTATGTGGGTGACCACCTTAGCAAGTTACAAGTTCAGAGAACAGGTATGAATTTAGGAGTTGTCTGTATATGGTGGGACACAGGGGAAGGGGTGAAACTGGTAAAACTTTCAGGGCATCTGCTCAGTTCATGCTCTCCTAAGTCCCATGGTAGCCCTTGGAGGGAGAAGGTGGAAATGCCATGGCTCTTGGACAACATGCTTTTGCTGTCACTGTGATGTTCCTCAAAGACCCCAGGAATTCTCCTTCCCTAGAAGGTGAAGCCTGAAGTTCTTAGCCTGCAGCCCAAGCCCTTGTAACCCTGCCTTGAGATTCCTTCTCTCCCTGTCGCACCAGGTAAGTCTCTGTGCCAAGCAGTCTGCCTCCTGCTGCTCCTGGCAGCCGTCAGCTCCTGTGCCCACACCTTTCTCCCAGGACCATTCCCTCGGTGCCTCCTCACATGCTACAGGGCAGTGGAGCCACAGAGCACAGCGGGGTGAGCTTTGGTACAGGAACAATGAACAGGGCAGCCATGATCTGGTGGAGCACTCACACCCAGAGTATACAAAGAACCCAAAAGAAATAGATCTCAAAAGCAGATGGTGCAATCAAAAAACAAACATCCAAGATGCACAAACACTTCTCAAAAGAAGGAGCACAAATGACCAATAAATCAGTTATAAATAAGGACAATAAATTGTCTTCCTTCAGTAAGAATGGCCATTGAGGCCTCTGTCTTCCTCTCATCCAGCTCTGCTCATCTTTCCTTTTCAGCTTAGGCAGCATTTCTGCAGAGCAATGTCTCTCCCATAGTCCTGGCCTATGAGGCCTGCTACCTTCCTTTCAAGCTCTGTAATTCTTTGGTGTTTCCTTTCTTGTTTCCTGTGTGCCCAAGCAGATGGGAAGATCCGTGAGGGTTGGGAGCATGTGTACCCTGTTCCCTGGCTTTCAGTCAGAGCCTGGCTTCTTAGTGTCTTGACACATGAGAGGTGCTGGCTAGAGAGTGAATGACTGGACGAGTGAGTGATGTTCTACACTGTTTGGCGATCGTGTTCCTACTCACCTCCCAGGATCTTATAGGAAGGAGGAAGACCTGAGAGTCAAGGAGGTGGCTGAGGAGAGCGCAACTGCCCTTGACTTGTCCTTGCTCAGCAGAGAGCCCTTGGGCCTGTCGTCTCCCGGCGGCTGATGGAGAAGCTGCTCCTCCCAACTCATCTGTTTTCAACCAGCAAATCTCACTTTCAGATCAGGTAGCAAGCCTTGGTTTTCAGAGAGATTGCTCATGAACTACGTTCTCTTACGATCTGAGTTTTGATCAATTTCCAACCCATAAATGCAAATGAATTCATTGTAATAGCAAGAAGCAAAATTTCACTCCCCTTTTCCATCTGATTGTTTTATTTTTTTCTGAGATAGAGTCTTGCTACATAGTTCAGGCTGGCCTTGAACTCACTATGTAGCCCAGGTGGACCTTGACCTCATGGACATCTTCCTGTCTTGGGCTCCCAAGTGCTGGGATTATACGCATGCAACCACTACACCTGATTTCCCCATCCATTTATGGAGTCTTGACTCCCTTGCCAAATTCCCATTAGGTACTCCTGGATTCCCTTGGGTGTCCTGTATGTGCAACTAAGCATGGCAGCAGCTACTGTGGGCCTCTCCTTCTCTCCTTTTCTTTCGTTGAGCTCCCTTTGCATGACAGAGCCCTGGGCTGCTGCCTGGGCAGACCTTCTGACACCCATGTCCTCTTTGTACTCCAGCTCATCTCCTCGCTGCTGGCCCTTCCCACCAGGCACTGCGGTCCTCCTCGGTTAGAAGAGTGATGAGCTGATGCTGCTCCATACCCTTTCTGTTACCATCTTGTCTTAAATGATCTAAAGACAATGGATGTGAACCCACAGACTAGACAGGGTCAGACCAGAGGAGATTCAGAATTCTTCCTTTGCCAGGATGCGGAAACTTTATACCCAGGTCTTCACTGTTGAATTTTTGCAAAAAACTGGTTCTCTCCCTGAGAGCAATTTAGTTCTCTATGAAGTAAGGTTTCAGGAATTCAGCCCTGGATGTGTCTGGATTCCTACCTTTAACTGAGACGGGACTTTGGCTGCTCAAACTGTGGTCCAGGAAGGTGGAGGTGTGGTCCTGGCATTGAAGGTAATGTCCATGCTGTGGGCTGAGAAATTGGCCCTGCCTGCCTGCTTCCTGGGGGAAGACACTGTGCAGCTAAGGCAAACTTCAGTTCCTTTGTAAGTTCCTGACTTGAACTGTAGGAATCAACCTGAGGGATGGGATTTCATGATCTTTGTTTCTTCTCTTTACAAATGTGTGCTTTGCAGTTTAGCACGTTTGATTGTCTTTTGATCTGGCTTTATCATTTACAACCTGAACACACAGCATGCAGGGAAGTCAAGTGTTCCAAAGAGCAGGTTGGAATGCCCCTTTGGGAGTGCAGCAAGATTCCAAGAAGACGTCATGGATTTTTGTCATAAGTAGATTAGAGCCTGAGAGCCCTCCAAGGTATTTCAGGAGCTTGAGCCATAAGCTTTTCTGCCCCAGTCTCCCACAGCTGCTCATCCATGGGGAGCCCATGGCTGGACATATGCTGATTGGCAGGCACTTGGAGTTCATGGGCACTAGGGATTCAGGCCCACTGAGGGAAGCAGGTTCTGGCACTCCACAGGTAGTACACAGGCAGGCAGCCTGGCGCTTGCAGGTGTGCAGTGTTGCCCGAGTGACTTGCCTGCTGCAGTTGGCACACTGTCCCCTTCCATAGCCTGGAGGCACCTTAGCTTGGCTCCATTTCCTTGGCAAAGATGATGCTCCACCCATGTCTTCCTCAGAATGAAGGGCTGTTATCTGGCTAGGACAGTGCCAAGAGCTTTCTTGGGCTTTCTAGTCCACAAGAGAGAGCCCTGCTCAGGGCATTGCTTCCATGCTGCTAAAATGACTCCAGGCTGTGAATAATGGTTCAGTTTATCATGTGTGGAGCTTCCTCCTCAGTGCCAGGCACTGAGCAGGACTGTGGGGAGAGCAAGGCAATGAAAATGTGATTTCTGTCCTGGGGATTACGTTGATTAGAGGGGCTTTGGTTTCATCTCTGATGTGTGCCTTGGCATAACCAAAGCACCTCCACCAGGCTGATGTCAAGTGACCGACTTGACTACAACATCAGACGAAGGCCACATTTTCTCCTGGAGCAGGGTTAAGATCTGCCTATGGACTCAGTGGCTTTTATGCACCTGAGAACTAGCTGAGGAAATTTCCCAACTCGTCTAATCTAGTCCCTCTAGCATCTGCTGATCAGTATTGCTTGGGGTTGTTGGTTGTGCTCTGAATTTATAAAGTTTCCAAGTTGATTCTGATGCATGCTCTGTTTAAAAGCTATCAGGCTGGACTGTCCCTTCCTTTTATAACTGAAGCAATGGGGGTCTAAAGAGGGGAAGAGTCTGGGCACAGATCTTCTGCACATGGTGTGGCTTAGTGAAGCATTCCTGAATTCTGAAGCAACCTTTCTCTGGTGCTTCTAGCAAGGAGTGAGGCTGGGATTGTGGGGCTGATTAGATGCAATCTTCTAACTGCTCCCAGTTCTTCCATGGAAGGCCCAGGGTAAGAGTGTCTCGCATCCCAGGTTGGGAAAACAACATGGAGTTTTCCGTGAAGTCCATACTGGGAAATGAGCTGAACTGGCTTTGTTCATGGCTTCTGAGAACCCTGACTCCCATCCACATGTAGATGGCAGCTTCTGGAAGGAGCAGAGCCCTAGAGTTCTTCCCCGAGGACACTGCAGAGCCAGTCTGTCCCGCTTGG
Organism: Myocastor coypus; assembly: GCA_004027025.1. Classification (NCBI taxonomy): domain Eukaryota; kingdom Metazoa; phylum Chordata; class Mammalia; order Rodentia; family Myocastoridae; genus Myocastor; species Myocastor coypus. The sequence goes on from PVJA010022455.1 coordinate 3,981, forward strand.
GCCTTAGGCAGCCCAGAGTTCTCAGCAGGGCCACTTTGCAGAGGCCCTTTTCCCTGCTCAAGTTCGATGTTCACTGTGAAGTGGGGCTGTCTGGGCCTGGATGGCCTCCTCCCACTCTTGGGAGGCCAGGGAGCTGGGGACAGACATGCTGGCTCTCTGCAGAGGCTGTTTGACATCACTGGCACTCTCAGGGCTTCTGAGCACAGCTTCATGTTTGGTGAGTTCTAATCTCGAGGAGATTTTCTAACAGGACCCTGTATGCCCAGCCCAGGCTATTTGCCTGTGTCCTGATGGTAGCCTTTTGTTTTTATTCTTACAGTAGGTTCTGAAGAGGTAAGGCTGTGCTGAGTGCGACAGTTGGTGACATTGAATGTGCCTTCAGAATTCACCACAACAGACAGACCTATGGGCATCACCAAGTTGGAGCTTGGAGCTTAATACAGAAACAGAAAGGAGAATGACCTTTGAGATCAGGTGAGTATGTAGATCAGTGAGTGTAATTCCTAGTTACCTGTGGGAAAGTGATGGTTATTTTAAAGCCAGACCATTAAAAAAAAATGAGTGTAGTATTCTTAGGAAAACATGTGGCAAGATGATTTTTTACAAAGGGACTGTGTGCTCTTATCTAGCTAACACTCACAGTAAGAACTTTCCAAGCCCTTCAGGAGGAGCCTTACACCCTTGCCAGTCACTGTCTTCCTCCAGACAGAATGCATATACCACCCACGCACTACCATTTGTTGGGCCAACTTCAAACTCTGTATATTCAGAATCTTTACATAAAAAGAGCTTCATAGATATGAAGTGACATACGCACCCTTTTGTGTCTGTCTTCTCTGTTCCACATGGACGGTAGTTTATTTTATCACTGTTCTATGCATCTGTCATAGTTTATTAAATTTATCGCCCAGTTTTGTTTTGTTTTTGACACAGGGTCTTGCTGAGTTGGCTAGGCTGGCCTTGAACTCATAAACCTCCTGCCTTAGCCTCCCAAGTAGCTGTGGTTAGAGATGGTTGCCACTGTTCTGTTGTTTATGCGAACTTGGGTGGTTCCAAGGTTCTGGTTCTCATGAAAAGGAAGAAGTTTTAAAAAGCCATAGGACTTTCAGTGGTCATTCTGATTTTTTTCTTTCTTTTAAATCAATTTTTCTAAAACAAGTGCACATATGCAGACAAAACCATTCATGCGATCCTTTTTGGGCTCTTGAAGGCATTTTCAGGGATGCCTTAGGTCAGTGCAGCCACAGTCTGCTAACCAGTTATCCCTTCTCTGCAGCGAGATGATGAGATTGTGCCAGAGCAGAAATCAACGTCACTCATAGCACAGCTAACAGCTGTTCACAGTAAGACTTCCTCAGTGAAGGACATAGTATTTGACTTACTTTCTGGCCCAAGAGTCTTACCTTGTTACAAACCAGTAGTAAGAAGCCCTTCCCAGACTGGCTCTTTTGAAGGGCACTGAGATAGCTTACTTCAACTTCAAAATTTTAACAGAGATTGTGGTGACTATGGAATCCACTATCTGCCACACCCAGTCAGGTAAGATCCTCACTGTGCCATTCTCACAGTGCCTAGGTTTCTGTTTTCTTTTGGGGCTTTATCCTGTTTTTCTTTGCTGAGGAGAGAGACAGAGAGACCAGGCTGTGCCGTTATGGTCATATTTTCAGAGCGCCAGGAGAGCAGCTGGGGGACTGACTGTAGGGACTATGTCGTGGGCAAGGTAATGACTTCTTGGATGGGGTGGACATGACATGAATTGCTTAGCTAATGATACTGATTCGGAAGCTAGGTCTTGTTCTACCCTCCTTGCTGCACCGTTCTCCCCCCACATTAGCCTCTGTTTTTCCTTCTGCCTACAATGCCCCGTGGTCTCTGGGCACCGCCCTGTCCATCATTCAAGCTCCATTTCCAACACCACTTTCTCTTTTCAAATCATCTACTGAGATGAAGGCCACACAATATAAAGTCAATCATGTTAAAGTGAAGGAGCCTGTTTTACATTTGTAATGTCATGCAACCGCCTATTTCTCTCTAGTTTCAAAACACTTCTGTCACCTCAGAGTAAATTTCCTTACCCGGTGTTGTAGGATTGAATTTTGTCTGTCCTAAATGTCATGTGTTGACATCCTAAGCCCTACACCTCAGGGTGAGACAAATGAGAAGCATCCAACTCCCATTTGCCCTGTGCTGACTGGAGGGGGCACAAGTCGGCACATGGCTGTGCTGACACACCCATCTCCCTTGCTTCCCTTTGCTCAAATTTGACCACAGTGGAGGGAGAGTTTTGCTTTGGTGTCCTCCCTGGCTATCTAGCTGCCATTTTCCACACCAACATGAGTGCAGTCAGGCAGCAAGGTACTCTGCCCTAGCTACTTTAGCCAATAATATTGCTCTTTTGAGGAGGGAAGGGGGCACCATGAGGTGGCTCAGATCAGGAAGAGAGGGGTTTCTGCCTTGCTTTTTTTTTTTTTTTTTTTTTTTTTTTTACATGTCTAGCATCCCCAGCAAGAACTTTTAGAAGATTCCTTGGTTGTAGCTCACACTCTGACTGAGACAGGCCTGTGCTACATAAGCACCACTTCCCAAGCACTGGCTCTCTTTGGGGTACTGACCCCTGGACTGTAGCACAAACTTGGTTAGAATAAAGACTCACTTTGCTGTTCCTGTAAATCTGCTCATGATGTATTTCTTGGTTAATATGGACCTAAATTTCAGCAAATCTATTTGAAATCATTATTCTGAATAGTGTGGACAGAGTGGCCATTTTAAAAGAAAGTTAAAAAAAAAACTACTCAGAATTGTTAACATCGAAGAGCTCCAGAGACCAGCAGCTGATGAAGACCTGCAGCAGAGACCAGCACCCAGGAGAGCTGACTTGCCCATGAAGCCGAGCACAAGCTGGCATTGGAAGGCGGTGGTTGGCAGCAGCAGTGAGGAGCAGCTGGCTGTGTTGACTGTTGGCATCCAACTTGACCTAGTGACATCAGAACTGCTGGCTGAGCTATACTTTGCTGATTCTTGATTTCCATCTGAGTTGAGCCAAAGAATGCTAGGTTGATGGCAAGAAGGGTATGACATTTTTGAGAAATAGGGTTCTTGCAGATGTGCTTATGAAGATGCATCCTAATTTAACATGACTGCATGGGAAATCCACAAGAAGGAAAAATTTGATTTATGGTACTGGTAATCAAACTCAGGACCTTGTGTTTTCCAGGCAGGTGCTTATGCCACTGAGCTACCTCCTAGCCCTAAGAAGAGTAAATTTGGAACCACACGCACAAGGAGAAGGCTGTGAGAAGCTGGAGCAGGGATTTGCTGATGTAGTGCAAGGTAAGCACCCCAAACTGGCCAGCAAACACCAGAATCCAAGAGAGAGGCAGGAAACAGCTTCTCTCTCTCACAGTCTGCAGCTGGAACCCAGCTTTCTGAGACCTCTACCTTGTACTTCTGTCCTCCAGATTCATGACACAAGGATTTCTATTGCTTAAAACACAGTGCCTTTGTTATGTTTAGGAAACTTGGATTTCCAAAGGCCGTTGCTCCCATTCCCACCATTGCAGTTGGTTTAAGTGTGAACTTGGCTAGGCTGTGGTACTTGGCCTTTCATCAGACATTAACACAGATGTAATTATGAAGTTATTTTCTTCAGATATAACAAACTAAAATCAGTAGACTCAGAATAAAGCAGGATGTCCTGCATAATATAGCTGAGCCTCATGAAATTAATCCAAGCTCTTATGAGAAATAACACTAACACGCCTTAGGGAAGAAGAAATTCTGCCTCCAGACTGCAGTTGGTCTAGAAACTGCAGTATCAGATCTGCCTTGATTTCATACTCTCATTTGCTGTGCAGATTTAGATTTGTCTGCACCCAACTGATCTCTTAAGCTAATTATCTCTCTGTATGCATGCATGATATATCTGTGTTGTATCTATGATTTGCCTCTTCCAGATATTTCTTGTGATATGTGACCTTTTATGTCTGGCTGTATTTACACATAGCATAACAGGTTCTAGGTTCATCCACATGGCAATAAGTACCAGTGCTCTGTTCCTTTTTTTTCTTTGTTCCTTTTTATAAGTGAACAATACTCCATTGTGTGTATATGCCACGGAGAGTGTATATATTCATCCAGTGAAGGGCATTTAAGCTGTTTCTTTTGGCAGTGCAGAGAATGTATGCACAGGTACATGCTTGAGATTTTACTTTCTATGTTTTTTGGACATACTCCTATGAGTGGAAATGAAGAACGATATGGTACTTCTATTTAACTTCTGAGTAGCTGCCACTTTCTGTAGCAGTAAAAGTATTTTACATTCTTATTAGTATACAAGGATTCCAATCTCTGCACATATTCACCATGTTATTTTTCATTTTTAAAATTATACTCATCTGGGGCTGGGAAGATAGTTCAGTGGGTAAGTGCTTGCCTGGCAAACTCAAGGACCTGAGTTCAATCCCAGTTCAAAAAAAAAAAAAAAATTCTACTCATCCTACTGGTTGGAAAGTGGTTCTTCATTGTGGTTTCATTTGTACTTTTCTAATGGCCAATAATCTTGGGATTTTTTTTTCATGCATTTAGTCATCTTTACATCCATTTTGGAGCTATGTCTATTCAAGTTTTTGCCCTTTTTATTTGTATTGCTTATCTTTCTGACCCTTGTCAGATAAATGAGTTGTAATTATTTTTCTCTCATTCTGTAGGTTATATTTTTAATTTTGATAAATGCCCTTGGATGTATAACTGTCAGAGACCCTCCTTGGTCCTCATTTTGATCTGAGAAGTCAGTATTTGTAATCCCAAAGTTACATCATTGGAATCTCACCAAAGTAATTCCAATCTACCACTTCCCATGAAACCCAAGGCAAAAATAAACACACTAAAACATATTTATAATTGTTGGTGAGCCAAGGGGTTCTAAGTCCAGCCACAAAGATGGTTCTCTGGAACAAAGAGAGTGATCCAAGGCCTCACCCAGCTTTATTCAGTGGAGGAGTGGCTTGAGGAAGAGTGACTGAGAATTGTGGGAGGTAGGTGAATACTGTGAACTGAGCTAGGTAGGGGTCCTACATGTACCTCTGCCACCTGCAGAGGATATGCAGAGAGAGTAACCTGCATAAGGCTATTTAGATAGTATCTAATGTTTTGGGTAGCCTGGAGCTTCAGCTTTGATGTCATCTTTCAAGTCCTAGGAAGTCACAGCCTCTGTCTTGAGGCTCCTTACCAGCTGGCAGCACAGAGCATTAGCTCTTCGGCCTGTCTTGACCTGGCTCACATTAAGGAGCAGCAGGTGTAGGTTACCAGGGAGCCGCGCATACACCTTCAAAGACTATCACCAACACCTCAGCTAGACGAACATATATTGCTTAAAGCTAATTGAGAGGATAAAAAAAAGTCCTAGCTAGCTCTTAACATATCAATACAAGGAAATAGGGCCAGACTCAGTCAAAATAGAGACATTTGCTCTTCCTTCAAAGAGAGTTGGTTAGGCGGTCCTCCATATATAACTTTTTATGTTCATGAACTTGAACTTTTATATTGCTGCTTATATAAAGAATCTGTTGCTAAATCCAAGGTTATCAAGATTTAGCTCTGTGTTTTCTTTCAACAGTTTTGTGAGTTCGATGCCTGAATTTAGTTATTAACCCATCTTATGTATGTGTAGGTATATACATATGGTGTGAGGTATGATCTAACTGCATGTGGATCTAATTGTGATAACACTATTTGTTCTAGTGACTATCTTTTCTCCATTACATGGTCTTAAACTGCTTTAAAAAAAAATTTGCTATAGGTCTATGGGCTTGTTTCTGAGACTTATGATTCTGTTGCATCAATTTCTATGTTTGTACTTATGCAGGTATCACACTGTCTTGATTTATTATAGAAATTTTGAAATAAGGAAGTTTAAGTATTCCAACTTTGTTCTTTTTCAAAATGTTTTTGGCTGTTTATAATCCTTTGAAATTCCATATGAAATTGAGATTGACTCCTCTAAATTTTTTTTTAAATTTTGTATTTAGGACAGGGTCTACAAGGTCTCACTATGTAGATTGGACTCAGTGATTCTCCTGCTTTCAGCCTCCCAAGTGCTGGAACTACAAGCTCGCACCACCACACCCAGTATCAATTTCCATTTCAGCCTGCCTTGGGGATCAAACCTGGTCTCTGTGCTCTGCCTAAGTAGGCAGTTTAGCCTGTTGAGCTATCAGGCTGGCTGAGAATCGACCCTTCTGTTATTAAAAACGACTTAGAATTTTGACTGAAATTCAATTAAATTTGTAGATTGCTTTGATAACAATACTGGGACTTATAATCCATGAAGATAAGACATTATTCATTTATTTAAGTCTCCTTTAATATCTTCCAACTTTTTGTAATTTTGTGTGTAAAAATATTTTTCTTTTATTAAATTTATTCCTAGGTATTTTATTCTTTTAGATATTATTGCAGATGAAATTGTTTTGTTAAATTCCTTTTCAGATCACTCATTGCTGGTGTACAACAGCGTAACTGATTTTTATGAGTTGATCTTGCGTCTTTCAACTTTGTTGAATTTATTAACCCTAGTAGCTTCTTGAGAAAACTTTTTCTGTATATAAGATTGTGTCACTTGTGAATACAGAGAGTTGTGCTTCTTTCCTTCTAATCTGGATGCCTTTCCCTTATTCTGTTCTGGACTACTCACCAGAAGATGGAACCTCCAGCATGATATTGGTTAGCAGTGGTGAAAAGTGGGTTTGGTGTCTTGTCCTGATCAGTGGTTGAGAACTTCCAGTGTTTTACCATTGAGTATGATGTCAACAGTGGGTTTTCAGTAAATGCCACTTTTTTTTTTTTTTTTTTTTTTTTTTTTTTTGTATTTTAGGGAATGGTCTACAGGGTGTTCAGGGTCTTACTACTGGATCAGACTCATAGTGATCCACCTATTTATTTATTTTTTTAAATTACTTTTAATAAGAAATAACAATATGTCAGTTTTAAAACACATTAGTAGTACATTCCCAATATTTAATACAATGCATATTGTTGTCCTCCTAGTAGTTATACAGAGCACAGGGTATAGATGTGATAATTTTTCTAATCATTGGTACAAAAGATTTCTTCTCATTGAACTAAGAGAAAGTAGATGTATACATAATCCAATGTTCCATAATCACAGTGGGTATTGGAAAAATTGGCAATGCTGGAAACTATTGATTTAAACTTTTTATAGATCAGCATACTAATCTAGCTTTATGTTTTATGCCTTATGGTTAAACTTTTCTGCTGGGTGGTTAAGGGCAAGTTAAAGCAAGACCTGCATAACAAAACATATAACTTTTGTATCTGCCAAGGTCAGTCAAATCCCCAGGAAACCATGTGTAAATGTCGTGTAGTGTCCCTAGTGTGAGAACTCAAAAGAGGAAATAAAAATGGAGGGGCATAACTCCGCTGAATTGAAATCAAGGAATTGGGGCTGGGGAGATAGCTCTGAGGCACAAGTGCCTGCTGGGCAAGTGCAAGGTCATGAGTTCAAACCCTGGTCCCACAAAAAAAAAACAAACAAAAAAAAAAACAAAACAAAAAAAAAAAAAAAAAAGAAATCAAGGAATTAAGGATCCACTTACTTAGAGCCTCCCAAGAGCTGGGGTTATAGGCCCACACCACACTCCTAGTCTCTATTGCCTATTGCCATCTCAGCACTTACAGGGGATGAGGGCAGCATACAGGCTGGACACTTCAGTCCACTGAGCTATTTGGTTGGCCGCCATTTGTTATGTTGAAGAAGCTCCTACCGATTCCTTGTTTTCTGAGTGTTTTCATCATAAAAGGGTATTGGGCATTTGTCAAGTGCTTTTTGTACATGATTGGGTTGAGGTAACTGTGATTTTTATTCTTTGTTCTTAATGTAATGCATTATATTTATCACTTTTTTATACTGAACAATTCTTGCATCCCTGGGATAAATCCCATTTATTCATGGCATATACTCCTTCTAATACACTCTTGTGTTCAATGAGCTGGTGTTTTGTTGAGTATTTCTTTGTACCTGTATTCTTAAAGAATGAATGGTGATTTTCTTTCCTTCTGATATCCTTTGGCTTTGATATCAGAGTAATACTAGCTTTGTAGAATGAGTTAGACAGCAATTTGGGCACAGTTTGGGGAGGACTGCTTCTGGTTCTACTTTAAATGTTTGTTAGAGTACACCAGTGAACTTATCTGGTCCTGGAAGACCATTTTTGTTGGATGTGTTTTGACTACTATTCAGTCTCTTTATTTGCTCTATAAATCTGTTCAGATTTTTTACTGTTTCTTGAGTCCATTGTAATTATGTACTTCTAGGACCTTCTCTATTACATAGAAGTAATTGAATCTGTTGGCATTCAGTTTTTCATAGTATTCTCACAATCCGTTTTGTTAGTGTTAGTAGTTGTGTTCTCATATTTCTTTCCCAGTTTATTTGCAGTTTCTCTTTTTTAAAAAATCGGTCTATCTAGAGGTTGATCAATTTCATTGCTCCTTTCAAAGGGACATCTTTTGCCTTCATTACTTGTCATGTTTGTTTTTTATTTTGGATTCTCTTTTATTCTAATCTTATTGTTTCTGTCCTTCTTTAGTTTTGGCTTTAATTTGTTCTTATTTCTCCAGGTACTTCAGATCTACATTTGGGTGATTCTCTTGCAATCTTCTATTTTGTTACATAGTTTATTATTTTTTTTTTTTGTTACAGATTTCTCTCTGGTCACTATCTTCACTATATCCCATAACTTTTGATATCTTGTGTGCTTATTTCCACTGACTGCTAATTAATTTATTGTGACTTCTTCATTGACCCATTGCTTACTTAAGAGGATATTGTTTAATTTCTACATTTTTGTAAAATTTCCAGTTTTCCTTTTGCTATTGATTTCAGTAATAAATGATCCTTTGTATAATTTCAATTTTGTCACATTGATTGAGACTCATTTTATGGTTTAAATGTGGTCTCACTTGGAGAATGTCCCATGCGCACTTGAGAAGAATGTGTATCCGCTCTGTCAACTTTTGATAAAGTGTTCTTCATTGGTTTGTTAATACTAGTTGCTTATAGTGTTGTCAGAATCCCTTATTTCTGTATTGATCGTTCTGTCTAGATGTTCTCTCCATTATTAAAAATGGGATATTAAATTCTCCAAATGTTATCATCAAACTGTCCATGTCCCCCATGAAATCTGTCCATCTTCTTCCTGTGTTGTGGAGCTAGGACACCTGGTATGCATGTTTTTATAACTGGTACATGCTCTGAAAGCTTGATGTTTTTATCAGTATATCCTGTCTTTGCTTCTTTCTCCCAATTTGGTTCATAAGTATATATATATTCCCATCATCTTTAGAATGTCTGTGAGATTTTTCATTAATTTCATATTTTCTCCAAATTCCTGCACTGGACGGGGCATATGGAGCTGGTGGCTGGCTACCCTGATTCTTGTGGGTATTGCTGAGACCTGGTCTTTCCTGGATTCTGGCAATGTTTGGTTTGGTTCTCATGTTGGTCTGGCACTGTTGATATAGGGCTGGGCTCTGTCTTTGTGTGAATGCCGGGGGCTCTGTATGGGAACTGCTGCTTGTCCCTTCTCTCTGTCCCGTCTGTTTCTCCCTGCAAAGTATTTCTTCCAGAGAAAGTGGATGCAGATACTGGCTGTTGGGCCATTGCTGGTCCTGAGGCCTCCTCCTCCACATTGATCCCAGTGGCCCTCAGGCTGGTTTGGTGTTTGTGCCAACAAGTTTGTTTAGTACACAAAGACCATAATGACTTTAATTAGGTTTTAGTTTAAATAATGAATGAAATTACAGAGCAGGCCCTTTGTCACTCTCTTGGAATTTATGGTTGTTTGAAAAGTCAACACCCACTTACAGCCTCTCTTGCCCTTAGTCCTTGGTAGGTGCAGCATCTCTATTAATCATTGAGATTGTCTCCTGATGCCACAGTGGGAGCTCTGAGCTGTTTTCTTCCTCCTTGGAGTGACAGCTCACCCTTCCGTGTCTATCTGTAGCTCAGACTGGATTCCCACTGCTGAGGAACAAACTTGGGAATACCAGGCAGGGTGAGTATAGTGCCTGCCAGCAATGCCAGCCATGGTGGTCTGAGAGTTGGCCATGGCAGTGTCCATGTGGCATCCCAACTAGGGAGGCTTCTCAAGGGCTGGGACCTACAGCTCTGCATGGACTCTCAGGCACTGGGGAGTGATGACTGAGCCCCTGTTCCAGGAACACACCCCCTGTCTTCCCCTTTTGAGAGATACTCCCTTCTCAATTCCTTTGTGTCAGTTCCCACAGCAGCTAGCACTTTCCTGAGTCTCTCCTCAGAATGTGAACAGGGCTGTTTTACTGTGGCCATGAGCAAGCTGGTTGTACTTCCAACACACACTTCAGGAGAGGGTATGCTGTGATGGGCTCCTTGTCCCCCTCTGCCCAGCTGTCCCCACATGGGTCTCTTGAGTGGGGCTGGCTTAGCTCTTCTCCTTGGAGCTGTGCTTTGGGGTTCTGGAGTATGCCTGCTGGGGATCAGCAGTACCTCAGCCCGTTCAGAGGGTGGCAGAAGCCAGGACTGTTTTTCACCCCACTGTGTGCTGCAGGCTGGCGGTCATCATGATCTCCTGGTTATTTATTGTCATAACATTAATCATTCTGAACTCACTTGGCATTAATGAGGACGTAATGTGTACTTGGAAGGGAATTTTTATTGTAGTGCAGCATTAACTAACTGGCCTATTATATAAAGTGTTACCAGACCTGGTATGTACAAGTGGTTTACTTTGCAGTCTCCAAGTGTTGAAACTTTGTATGGTTTGTGTCAAGAAAATATGAATATCGAACACAAAGGAGGCAGGGGCTGAAATAATGGGAGGCTGTGCTCTGGCTGGCAGGGAGGCAGAGCACGGTGGAGGAGGGGCACCCTCTAGACAGCCTGGCAGCCCGCTGCGGCCTAGCTACTGCAGCCCTGATGCCCGAGTGTAGGCCAGATGCTGGACATGGACACTTAACCTGGTCCTGAGAGGCTTTCTGACTTACCTCCCTGAAGATGAAGAGAAGTAGAACAACCTAGTTTAGAAGTGGCCCAGGGCTGCAGGATGCGCTGCAGATCATGCGTCCTCCAGACTTTCTTCTCCGTGATTGCCTGGTGGTGGCTGTGGCCCTTGTCCCCCTGCACCTGCCCAGCTGTAGGTGTTCACCCTTTTCCACTACTCTGGGCTCTGTCCCACACTGCCTGTCCTTACTGAGGTTCATACCCTGAGCTCCCCAAGCATTCTAGCCTTTGCTCTGGCCATTCCCTTGTTTGGCTAGCACCTGTTCTTCTTCTTGAGACTCAACTCAACCACACATATTCTATGAAGTTTCTTTGTTTGCCTCACTCTGGAGATAGATTTGAGGTCCTTTCTCTTTGGACTCCTGCTAGGGGCACACATGCTGGGATACAGGGAGACAACTCAGGTGAACAGAAGAAAATTCTGCCACTGCAGTGTGGAAGGCAAGTCCAAGTCTCTCTCTCTCTCTCTCTCTCTCTCTCTCTCTCTCTCTCTCTCTCTCTCATTTAGCCAATTAACAGGATATTAGCCCACAAAACTAAATTGCCTTGGAGATAAAGTGCTAAGCTCTGGAATCTTTACAACTAGAGAGAAGTAAATAAATGGACCAGTAGGACAGTGTTGTTCAGAAGAGGGAGAAATAAGCTTGTACCAAGTATTGTAGGAGAGGTGCAGCAGAAGTCTTTGCGCAGACGTGGGAAGGGGCTCACTGGGCTGGGAGGAGTTTAATAATGTCCTCTTTCTGACTTAGTCTGCTTTATAGTTTAAAAAAGGGCTTTCATTTTATCTCTTTTCATTACTAATGTGACATTACTAGGTATGCAAGGATATGCTCTTGTTCTCATTTTTCAAATGTAAACACAGCACAACAGGAGACAGGCGTGAGACTTAGTTTCGTTAGCTGACCTAGAATGGCCCCTGCTAACCTGGGGCAGCAGGAGATCCCCTACCCCAGGCAGGAAGAGTTGGGGGATGTGACCAACTGAACTTGACTTTTGAATGCAGACGTGAGCTTGCTACCTCTGCTCCAGCCTGATTCCAGTTGGTGCCCTGAAAGATGGAATACTGCGTTTGGCCTCACTGAGCCCATCAGAAGGTGAGAGAGGAAAAGGAGCCAGTGGTGTTTGCTGAAGTGCTTGCTTGTGCCTATGGCTGTGGACTGCTGTCACTCAGGAAGTGATGCGCACACTGGTGTGTGGTGAGATGCCAGAGCGCCCTGCAGACAGAAGTGAGCTTCATGGGGCATGTTCTTTGCCCAGAGGAGCAAAGCAGCACCTGGGACTATGGAGCTGGCTGTGTCTCATACCATCCAGGAGCCTGGGGCCTGCAGGATTAACGGGCTGCAGGAGGCACAAATGTAGGGCCAGTAAGGTCTGTCGCTGTGGAAAAGGGATGCCAGGCAGTGGCTTACCCTAGAGAAAAAAGGACTAGGCTTCTGAGAGCCGCTCCCACAGTCTGACAGTGGGACAGAGCCTTTCAACATTAGAAAACAGGCTAAAGGAGTCTTCTCAGGAATCCTTGATCCCGGGCTTGGGAAGTTGGCATAGGTAATATTATCAGGGATTGTGTGATCAAAATCTGTCCCCAAATCTCAGTGGCTTAATATAGAAGAAGGCTTATTTCTTACTTTCACAAAGTGCAATGTAACATCCCTGGTGTCCCTCCAGGGGGCATTAGACACGTTAATTCAGGGACATTAGCCCTCCCTGCCTTGTGGTCTTGTTTCCCTTCCCCTGGGGGTCTGGATTGCTCCCCTGGGTGTCTGTATCTGGCAGGCAGATGGGGAGTAGAAGGAACATGCCACATGGAAGGGTTTAGTGGGCCAGACATAGAAGTGGAGCACAGCACATTCCAGAGGCTGGAGCTCCAGTGTAGTGCCACGCCTAACTGCCAAGAAGGCTGGGCATGGGCTCTGTGTGCCCAAGAAAAGAAGGAAGTGGGTTTCATAGAGCAGTGTCTACCACTCCTGAAATAGGCACAGAGCCCCAACTCCTCCATGCATGTTCTTCCCATGGGTTGGGCATGAGACCAGGCTCTGCCTACGTTATTTGAATTCAGCAGCCCACCCAGACCTACTGGATCCTGGGCTTAAGACAGAATGACTTTTTGTTTTGGTGAGGGACAAGGACCTCCTGCATAGCACAGCCTGTTTCTCATTGGTCAACCTGAAGCTGGATGACTTTTAAGCCCTTGGGTGCCTGTGGACTGATAGGAGCTGGGTGGGGTAAATTGGGGCCCATGGGAGACACTGGAGCCAGGCTGGGCCCTCTCCATGCCCTGCCTCCAGGTTTACTAGTCCTGTGGGCTGGGTAGGAGGTTGAGATTTCCCTTGAAAGGCTCTTGGCCAGATGGCAGGTACCAATTGACCACAGAGGGACACTCTTAAATCTTTTTTCTTCTATGTCTCTTTCCCCGTTGTGCTCCTCTGTTCCCTCTGTTGTCTAGGTTTCTCTTGACTTCCTTTTATTTTCTTCCTCATTGACATTGTGGGCAAGGTCTGCTGGCAAGTTAAAAGAGTTTATCCAAGCTGACAGTCTGTTTATAACTGATAATTTACATTCCAGTTTCAGCACGGTCCTCCCATTCTTGACCATAGCCAGTGTGTGCTCTCTGCGTGCTCGGGGCAGGATTGTTCAGAGTGTGGAAAGCAAAAGCCAAGCTTTCCGTGGGTGAGATGTCGATGCAGCCTGGCCTCAGTGTGACAGGCATCCGGACACCATGTGAGGGTGTTTATTCTCCTTTATCCACAAGTAGCAGCATCCTTACCACATGTGAGGAAAGCATCCAGGAGTGTGGGGCCTGCAGGACTAAGGGGCTGGGTGCTTTGCCCTGGCTAGCCATGTGTGGTCCATCCTCTATCTCCAATTTTGTCTTTGTAATGTCTCCAAATTATGAGGGGGCACACAGCAGCATTCTCTTCCTGCTCTGGACACCGTTGGGTAAGTCAGTATTCCTCTTTTGGCCTCAGCTTTAACAACCCCATGATGATGAGATTAGCAAAGATGTTATTTGAAGTCCCGTTCAGCTCTGACATCTCTGAATTGTAATTTCTTCAGTAATCTGTAGCGCAGCTGTCTTGTGCGTGTTCTTGGAGCCTGAGCTTTTTCATCTTTAAAATGAAAGTAAGAGCTAGCACTTTGTGAGGTTTTGTAAAGATCCCACGACAAGAGGGACAGGAGGGTTTAAGACAGAGCATGGCTCAAGAGCCTGCTGCGCTGTTCACCCATGAGTAAGTGTGGTTTGTGGCTTTACCCCTAATAAACCATGTGCAGGAGGTAGTTGATTAGATGAATACAGTAGTGACCCAAACTCTGAGACCTGGAGCCACCCATGTTAAGCAAGCATTTGGGAAAGAAAATGTTTTTGAAGCTAGAACCTGGCTGTGTCTTCTAAGCACAAGGGAAAACCCAAACAGGCCACAGAAAGGGCAGGAGTTCTGTGCAGGAGCACGTGCAAGTGTGTTTGCCATTAGGCCTTCCATGTCAATAATCCGTATCTTTCCTTTTTCCTTTGTTGTGCTCTCTCTTTCTCTGTCTCTCTCTCTCTGTCTCTGTCTCTGTCTCTGTCTCTCTCTCTCTCTCTATCTCTCTCTCTTTTCTGGTGGCCAGAAGCCAGACAAAACACACTGGCTGATAAGCATCAGCAGCCCATCCTGCCTCCTGAGTTGGAGCAGGGGCCACTTCCAAGGCGCTGAAAGTTCAGATGCTTTGTGAAGTTGAGTTGGAATTCGCAGCCAGTGTCTGAGAACTCCTCACCAGCAGTGTCTTCCAGTTGTCCCGAAGTTAACCCATAGAGGCCACTCCTGAGTGCAGGCAGAATGCAGGTCAGGATGGCTCCCAGAGGCTGGATACCTGGGCAGGCCATTGGTTTTCTGAGGACAAATCGCTGGCTCTGTTCCACTTAACTTGGCCCTGACCATCTCCAGGAAGAATCTTTCTTCTTTCATTTTTTTTTTTTTTTTTCCTCAGTAGCTTCTCTATCCAAAATATTTGGTCCCTTTTCCCTAAGTATCCGATGCCTACTCACCTTGTGTCTTAGCATATACAAACCACGTCCTAGAACTTAGATTTACCACACTTCACAAGCATCTACCCATTGTGAGGCGTTGGCTGTGACTTCATGGAGAAAGGTGTCACCGCTTCCTCTGTCTTTGGCTCCACTTACCTTAGCCTGCCCTGGCATCTAAAGTGCAGCTCTAGCTGTACTTGAAGGTTATTTTCTTGACTATTCCTTTCCATGGCAACCTTCTCTCCCCTTCTGACTCGTGGTGACATTGCTTCTCTGTCTCCTCCCTGCAAAGCCTCACGATGTCATTGTTCATTGCTTTCTATACCATTGACTGTTTTGAAGTGTGCACTCATATGGATTTTTGCTTTTTCCCACATGGCTTTCAGTGATACTGCCTGGTGTCTCCTTTTCACACATGCTAGTGCCTCCAGATAAGACAAATTTTTCATCACGGTTGATTGCCTGAACAATCTTATTGTATAATTTGGCTTATGCCTAACAATTCAAACACACCTCAGTCTCAAATTTGACTCTGTCTTTACCTGGAAATTTCCAACTTGCTATTTCTAACTTCTTGGCTCCAGAGCTGCTAGAAGAGCATGTGCATATGCGTGTGTAAACATGCATACACATGTAGGTGGCATTTAGTTCCCTAGGTGCCTTGAGGCAGTGAGAAGAGACCCGGCTGAGGGCAAGCATCTTCCTTACCCAGCAGGCTCTTGTGGCTCATGAACTTGGTTTCTATGAGGCATCTCCAGTGTGTTCTGTTGACAAAGTCCCTCAGGGATGTGCTGTCCCTACTGGGCTATTCCTGTGTAGTGGTATTCAGGCCATATGCACCAATTATTTAGCTTTCTGCCAGTGATGTCATGAAGTCATCTACTCTGTGCAGCCAGCCCTGGGCCACAGGCATCTTCCACACCACCCGGAATCTGGGAAGCCAGGCAGAGGGTTCTGGGCTCCCTTGCATCCTGGTCTCTTCCCCCTGATGCTCTCTTGGTTGATTTCTTCTTGCTCAGGTCACAGAAACAAAGTCAACAAATCTGATACCAAAGCAGACACCAAATAAGTGACCAAAATGTAAGTCTGGTTCTTATACATGCCTTGTTCATTACCTTTCTAGGTCTATTCTAACAAAATATCAGAAATTGGGAAGGTGAAAGGTAGCTCAGAACAACAGAAAGTTCATTTTATCATAGTTCTGGAAGCCAGAAGACCAAAATCAGTGTGTTGGCAGGGCTGCCGCCCTCCGAAGTTGTTAGGGGAAGGTCTGTCTCCAGCCTCTTCCTTACCTTCTGGTAGTTTCTTGGCTTGTGCACCCCAGCTCCAGCCTTTCTCAGCGTTATCTCCAAGGGCAACAGTGACATTGCAGGAAAGGGCCACTGGACTCCAATGTGACCACAGCTTAATTCATTATATTTGCAGCATCAGTTTCCAGGGACAGTCACATTCAGAGGCACTGCTACTTCAGACTTCAGCACTTGCACTTTGGAGGACATAACTCCACCCACAGCACTTCTGCTAATCACAAGTGATTCTTGGACTTTTTTCATTTCTTTTGCTTTAAGGATGGTATCTCTCTCTGATCATTACTTTGAACATGTAGAGAGACCACCTTTTTGGTGTAGACAGAAGCTGGATGTTTGCAGTGGTAAACTGGTTCTGGTATGTTGGAGCAAACAGTGAGGGAGATGCTGAATCTGAACTTCAAATACAGGCTGCTCAGTACCTGTTATCCAGTAATTTGAGCCTTAGTTATAATTCTGAGACAAAAGGCCAAGCCCATATTTTCTCCTATCAGTGCATGTTTTGTCTTTGGTTGATTCTCTCAGGGCAGGAAGCAGTCCCTCGTGCACTTGGGTCCTGCCTAATGGAATGGCTACTTCCGGCTCTTCATTCGCTTTGTGAACAGAGTGTGCTTTACCTCCTGTGCTAAGCTTTCAGGAAACAGAGGTAAGAGACCTGCTTTATTCCCATAGTCACCACTGTCTCTTGGAAGCACTGAAAGGAGGGCGAGGAGAGGTGCACTGTGGGAGTCTGAGGGAAGAGTCCAGCAGAGCTACTGTGGGAGTAGTAGCTCAGCCCTTTCTTGTTCTCAGCCCTTGAGGTACTGGGGCTCACCCTTCAGCATTTATAACACCCTGATCACCACTGCCTATTAGTAAGTACCAGAGGATGAGAGCTCTGAGAGCCTTAGGAAATATTTGGCCCTGAATACAGCATGACCAATGCTACAGAAGGTGTTTTGAGGCCCATCACTATGCAGGGATGGGGGAGATGTGTAGTCAGAGCTGGGGGCTCTCTGGAAAAGCTCCTAGAGTTGGTTCCCCCTGAGCCTTATCCCTCTGAGATGTCCCTGTCCTAGGGGAGTGGGTTTTGACAGAAAGAAAGAGGGGGCTGGGAATATGGCTCAGTGATACAGCACTTTAGAAAGCACAAGCTCCTGAGTTTGATTCCCACTTGAAAAAATGTGAGAAATGTGGGGTGGAGGTGTCAGGATGCTGGGGTTCTATGAGAGTGATCTTCAACAACTGAGATCTCCTATGCAAGGCCATCTGAAAGGGACACTTATTTCTCTTAACTTTGTCCCTAAGAAGTAGTTTGACTAAATTTGGAGTTACAGGTAAAACAGAGCTCTGATTTCTGGAAATGTCACATGTAGTGGTTGCTGCCATATTGTTTTTATAGTTCAGAGCCGCAGTTGAAGTCTCTGTGTGACTCTGCACTCAGACTCAAACTTCTTCTATCTTCCTAATAAAAAGACTTCATGTCTGTTCAGGCACTACATATCACTTTGACATGAGGGTTTTAAAAAATCTTTTTTGAGAATCTGGAAGCCAGGCCAGTGTCTGCCCTCTGCCATGCGAGGGCAGATGATAGCCTACAAGCCAGAAAGAAGACCCTCACAACAGTGTAGCCACGCAGGCCTCCTGATCTCAGACTTCTGGTCCCCATACTCTGGGAAATACCTGTTGTTTGGGCTGCCTGGTTCATAGTATATCACTGTAGCAGATTGAACTAAGACAAAAAGCATTTTCTAAGGTCGGATGCTCAGAATAAAGAACCATTTCTCCCCAAGCCCATTTTCCACATGTGGTGCTTTTTATGAGGTCCATGTTCATTCAATTTGCCTGCACCAGTGTTGCTGAGGTTACTCTCGGGAGAGGCCTTGTGTTCTCTCTACATGTTCCTTCTGTTCTCTTTCTTTTTCACGTCCCTTGTCCTTATTCTTTCGTTCCTCTTCTAGCAACAAGTATTATAGCCACTGTAACTGTTGTAACTTGCATTTCCAGGCTACCGTGTAATGGTTCACATAGGGGTTGTTGACTTAGGGTGCCTACCTAGTGCTTGCTGTGTGTCCCTGTGAGGCGCCGGCTCAGCAGCACAGCATTCCACTTGCCCCTCGTTCATCTTGTACATGCTGCATGAGGAGAGGGCCTTGGCCCATCTGCAGGTGAGCCCCAGCTGCTCGCCTGCCTCAGGGAGCCTCCAGGATGCTAGCTCGCACTTCTGTGGCAAGCACTTGCAGGCAGCAAGCACCTGCCTTTTGTCACTGACTTCTGAAAACTTCTGTACAGGGACAGTTGGCCCCAAGGTTCTACATGGTCCAGTTTCACCTTTGGGCACCTTGTTCCCTGTAGAGCTGGCTATATTCTCCAAATCCTGCACAGATTCATGTCTGGGATGGTAAAACAGTTTGATGGGATTGATGCTTTGTTTAGCTGAGTTGTTCCAGCTCAACTGGAGCCAGGCAGCTAAGGAGCAGGTCAGTTTGGCGGATTAAGGCATTGTAAATTCTTTAAAAGGGCTCAGGAACCAGAAGCCCCCAGATGACAGACTGAGTGGCAGGAGTAAATAGCCAGTTTCTATTTCTTTCACAGAGTGAGATGAAGACAAGCATTTTATTGATTTTTAATTTGATACCAGTGAGGCTCCCACTCCAATCAAGGTTTCCCCTGCTTGTGGCCTGGGAGGGCTTCTGCTTTAGAGGCTCTTCTGAGAGGTGACCGGGGCTTGGTCAAATGCATACGGTATGGTGCTAGCTCCTTGTCTCAGTAGTAGTTCTGGCTTTGAACTGGCCCCCTAACATGACATGCAGGTTCTGCTCATGTGCCTGTACATGTGTGTGCATGCATGTGTGTGTGTGTGTGTGTGTGCGCGTGCGCGCGCTACCATAAGCACATACCTATGATATGCCTTTTTAGTCTGGAGTCAAATTGCATTTCTCTGATGGTGAAAATGATACCTGATCATAGAGAGATGATATTTGGCCTATTTTTTTCCCCAGCAGAAACTCTCCAAGTGTTCTCAGATCTGTCTACTCTGCCAAGCCTGTGTGTGACCCTGGGCCTGGTGGTTTTGCCTTGTTTGGGCCTCTGCAGGTCTCCAGGAATGACTCAGGATCCACGATCTCTGTCAGCTCTGGAGCAGAGCCAAGCTCATGCCTTCCTTTCTGCTGTCTTCATTAATACTGGGCTTGCGTCCCAGCATT
Source organism: Myocastor coypus (assembly GCA_004027025.1). NCBI lineage: Eukaryota > Metazoa > Chordata > Mammalia > Rodentia > Myocastoridae > Myocastor > Myocastor coypus. The sequence continues at coordinate 23,535 of PVJA010022455.1, forward strand.
CCTGAGAAATTGATAGAGACAGGACATCAATTATAGTTTAGCTCTACAATGGGGAAACGCACGGTGACAGGCCGGGGGATTTTGTTGCCAGGGAAGTTGCGAGGCCCTTTCTGGAGTGGTCCAGAGCTGAGGCTCTGTGGGCCGTGTCGTGAGGTCATCGAGTGGGACACAGCACAAGAGCAACAAGCCGCTAATCTGCTAATTGCAGCCTGGCTAAGTGATATTACCTTTGTGCTTGGCTTCCTCAGCCCTAATGAAGGGCTGTGTCTGTGTAAGAGAGCAAACTGAGCCTCCCTCTCTTAGGCTGGGAGGAGGCTCTGGGGACCAGATGGAGGTTGGGCTGGGTAGCTGTGGGCCCTGCTGGACCCCAGCTCCATGGACGGGACAGTGTCAGAGCCGAGAGGGTAGCCGAGGCAGCGTTGGCACCGGCGACCCATTACAATGCTGCTAGATTCGTCTCCTGCTTTCTTTTTTTTTTTTAAATTTATTTTTTTTATTGTTTAAATTTAATGATGGTTATGTTACCTATTTTCATCATCAGATCGGTTTAGATTAATACATATAAGTATATAAGATTGATCAAATAATTAAACATTAACCCTTCTAAGTCAACATTACTTTTTTTTTTTCTTTTCCCCTTTCTTTTCTTTGAAAGTTGACATATTGCATATTGTCCTCACAATCGTTCTACAGAGTACAGTGTGTGGGCATGACCCATCTCCCTATTGATGTTGCTTAGAAAAAAAAAAAGGAAAAGAACATACTTCTCTTTGGACTAAGAGGAAGCAGATACATACACACAAGCTTCACTGGTGGCCCACTGCAATCGTCTCCTGCTTTCTGACAACCTTTGAACAAAACATGTGCCTGTCTTTCCCATTGGAGTCTTTCTGGGTCTCCTCAGACAGGTGAGCTTTGGGGGGGGGGGTTGGTGACTGTAGGAGCTGGAGACTGTTGAGGGAGCAGTTCCAGAGTGTCAGAACAGATCAACTGTGGCCTTCGCACCAGGGGCAAGGGACAGAGACGTGGGTCGTGCCCAAGCCCACTTGCTGCCACTCTTGTGTCCTTCTCACCAAGCAGCAGCACTTGCCCCCTCGCCGCTAATGCAGAGGTCTTATGGCTGCCAAAGACTCTTCACCCTCGCCACACTTGTCCCAGTGAGGGCCACTCTCTTTCTCTTTACTCTGTTCTTCCCCACCGCCTCTCTCATCAAGGCTTTCCTCATCTTTCCCGTGTTGGACCACAGGGGATGCTGCTTTAGCCCTGCCTCTTAGTAATTGGCTTCCAGCTTTCAGACAGAATGGTCTTTCTAACGTGACCATGGGGCACTGTGCTGAGCCTTTCAGTGGCCTCCTACTTCCTTTGGATCAAATGCAGGCTTGCCTTTCTGACGTAGGTGGTATGGCCTGGCTCGGCCTCCTCTTTACTTTCCCTTTCATTTTGGCCCATGAGCTGGCACTGTTCCTTCCAGGCTCCATAAATGTCTTGCGATTCCCTGAGCATACCAGCTTCTCTCTTGCTCTTAGGTAGGCCACTGCATGAGCTTCTCCTTGGCCTGGATCTCTTTTCTCTGCCCAACCATTTCCCTCTGCTCTTGGCCAATTCTGCTTTTTTTCCTTTTCAGAGCTCAGCTTACAGATTGCATCTTTGAGTTACCTTTTCTGAGTACTTATGCTAATACATAGAAACCACTAATTTATTCAGTGAAAGTTTTCCTCTTGATAGATAGTACATACAAACCCTTTCTTACAGGAGGAATTGGATTTGTTCAGAAAATCTCAGTGAGCCACGTGGTTTAGAAAATGAGATTCAGACCTGGTTGAACAGGGGGCCAAGAAACTAAAGTGAAGTCTGAAGCCTTGCAAGTGAGGACTGGATAGGAATCTGGGGCTCTGTGCGAGCAGAAGGGGAGGATTGTGGAGCCCCAGCTGGGCTTGTAGCAGAATTTCTAAACAGGATGGCTCATATTCAAAGTTGTAGCCTTTTTGGAGGGCATGATGATTTGTCAACACCCTAAACTAATGGTAAAGTTACCTATACACTAAGGACTTGTGTGATGTTGACCCAGGAGGCGTGTAGGTTTTCTGGGTCCCTTGGGTGGTAGATGTAAGCAAACAGGGGTGACACTCTGAGGAAAGACCATGAACTCAGAAGAGAAAGGATGTCCCGGGTATATGGGTGACATCAGGATGGGAGCTGATCTCGGAAGACCCAGGGTTGTGGAAGAGGTCCTTTGCATTTCTGAGGGTGTGGGCCATGGGTTTGGACTAACTTCGCTTAGGAGTTACATGGAGGAGAACCCAGGTGGCACATGGTTTGCTCTACCTTGCTTACGTCCTCACTGAGATAAAATTATACACCTCACACAGAGCTGAAAGTGGGTGCAGAATGAAGAGGTGATGGAAATTCTTTCCTGCACACCTCTCCCGCAGTGGAATTGGCCTTAATAGGCCTTGACATGGACCATGGCAGGAAGGCACCAGGCAGGCCAGCAGGAATCAGGACTTCCTGTGGGGCATTCCTCAGGTCTTCCTGGTATGAAGGAGGAGGCTGAAAGGACAGTGCAACTCATTTTGGCAGTCATCTGCAAACAGTGGTCTGTCCTTCATAAAGAAGAGGGACACGTGTGTGAGGAAAAGTCCCACAGTCCAGGTGGTACACTGTGTTAGACTCTGGGAGCCCAGCAAAGCACTCTCGCTGGTCCTGCTAATACTGTCAGTGGCTGAGCTGAAGGGTGGAGCCAGTACCAGGTAAGCACAAACCTGTGAGGTTTCTGTTCTCCCTAATGAGTTAATTTTGCTTTTACATCTGCTGTATTTGTTTAATTTTCCCTAATTATCCTTATTTTATACTATCTTCCAAGAAATAGGATCAATCCCAATATTGATTTTATGATGATTTAGATATCAAAGATAGAGCTAAATCTGCTTTTGCATTTCCAGGTGTGAAATTTCTGGGCTTTTCTAAACCTACCATCGAATAAATGCTTGTGGCTGGCCTAATAAATCACTTCCTTTCCCCAGTTTCAGAACCATGTCTGTAACAGAACAACCTGAATGGACTGAAATGATCTCCAGTTTGACTGCCCTGAATACAACCTCACAGCGGGCTTAACCTGATTTCTCTCCCCGTCCCTTGGAAACTCACCTTCCCTACTTCTCCTAACCTGGGCCCTTTGGGCTCCACCCTTTCCTCTGGAAAGTTGGTCTGGGAACAGCTATAGGGATGAGAGTGAGTCTTCTTGTCTCCAAGAAACGTCCTGGGCAAGCCTCTCCCAAGCGAGGATAAACCTTTTTGGTGACAGGGTGCCCTGCGATGCCCTCTATCATCATGACATAGCACCCTGCTTTGGGCAGGGTCTCAGGAGAGCTTTGCTGATGGGGGGACTGGGGCGCGTCAGTAGCCCCAGAGAAGGGACATATCCATCAAGGGGCGTCGCCTACTTGGCCTCCTGTGCATTTCTCTTCCCTAGGAAGAGCCAGCCCTAGGCCTGGCTCCTTTGTCCCCCTGCTGCCCTCTTGTGCATTAGTAGTAGGTGGGGCAGCTCCCATCACCTGCCCACAGGCACCTTGCTATTTGCCCAGCTGCTTTGCCTTGGTTCCTGTGATTCCCTGGCCTGAAATGTCCTCTCCCCATTTCCTGGCTCTCTCCTACTCTCACTTTAAGACTGAGTTCCATTATTAGCTTTTTGGGAAGTTCTGCTGTGGCCCCAAGATTAGGGGGAGATGCCTATTTTGTGCTACTATTATACCTAATATTTACCTCAGCTCTGCTCCACTTGTGATCTATTGAAATGAAGGCTTCTCTTGTTTTTTCTCTAGACCTTGACCATTGAGAAAGGTGTGTCGAGTGAATACTGAATCCCCCCATTCAGCACAGTGTCTAGTGGAGCTGGTGCCGATTAAATGCCTGTGGAGTACGACAGGGAGGGAAATAGAGGAAGAAAGGGAGGGAGGACAGAGCAGGAGGAGGGCAGGAGGGTGGAGGAGGGAGACCAGTCTTGGAGAGAGAAAGTGCCATGGATGTGGGGACAGCTGCAGGGAGTGTGGTGTGATCTCAATGCTGTGTCCTCACTGGACCTTGCTGAGCCCAGCTGTATCAGCGCTTAGCTGCCTGGGCCCTAGAGCTTAGGGTCCCCATGTCCCAGGCTTGGCTGCATCTACCACTCATCCAGAAGCTCTGCTCTAAGAGTTCTCCACGTCTCTGCATAAACTATGCCAGCTCTGGTTTTGCCCATCTGCTCTTTCCCCCAAGCACACCTTAGAATCTTCTTCTCCTTTCTCTTCGCTCATGTCGTCTTCCTTGCTTGTTATCTGTGTGCACTCTCCCATTTTCGAAGATCTTATCACAGCCTCTACTTATGGGCATCCTTAAGTGCTACTCATGCACCTCCTCCAAATCCCCATGGTCTCAGTGCTGGTCCTCCAGGTTGTTTTTTGGCATTCAAGATAGGCCCAGGTCTCCCCAGATAATGGTAAGGAAGCTGGTCGCAGAGGCCCCCCCCAGATAATGGTAAGGAAGCTAGTCGCAGAGGCCCTGGTGCATGTGCTCACCCCTAAGTCTGATCCCTAGCCAGCATTTAGGGGCCATTTGGGTCTTTCTCCCCTTGGCCTGGCAGCTAAGGCAGGCTCTCAAGCAGATTGGGTCCAGGGCTGCACAGAGGACAGGGTGGAGAAGCAGAGGCAGAGCCTATGGCTGTGGGCACTGGGTGACTTCAGGGACCTTCCATCCAGCAGCCTTTGCTTCACCTGGGATGTCACCAGAAAACCTTTGTGGTGCAGGAAGAATAGCCAGAAGAGAAGCTCATGCTGTGTGGTGGGGCCTGACTGTAGCCTGAGGATAGGCCATAGTCAGGGCATGGGACAGGAGGAAGTGCCAAGGAGCTGCAGACCTGGAGTAGGCTCTTCTATAAGTCCTCTGACAGAGGCAGGGGTGTTAGGATGGAAACCCCAGAAGGTTCCTGGCCTTCCCCACTCAGATGATGAAACTGAGACCACTTCTTATCCGCAGAGGCTCCTGAAACGAAATGCCCATTTAAAAGGTCCCCTGGAGCTGTGCTTATGGGCACAAGATGTGGAAAATAGTTTAACGAGGACACTCTAATCCGCAGGTGCACCTGTGCTAATTCTGCAGACAAAGGCACTAACCTGACAACACAGAAATGAAGGTGCCATTAAGCCTCTTCTGGGAAACATCAGTACTGCAGGGTGGACGGAAGCGCCTCATGGAGCCAGAGGCAGCCAGTGTGGACTTGCTGAGGCCCCACCCTACCAGCCAGAGAGCAAGCGGTTTCCCCAGCAGGCTCTCTATGGCTGCTCCTTGGCTTACTGGGCAGCAGGGGTCCCTGCTTATCTTTACAATGTACAATAACTCCAGATGTTAGACTCAATTCTTCCACTTAAAAATGCTGGTATTATGGCTCCTGTCTAGTTTTTCCCCCAAAGCCTCATGCAGTCATGGGGTGGGGATTTCTAGAGTTTGAGATTAATTCATAATCAAGGCTGGGATTTTGGGTTTTAGTACTGCTGGGATTGTGTGAGTGCTACAGCCAGCCTGGGGCAGATAGCCTAAATGTAACGTAAGGGAGACAGACTCCCTCTCTGCAGCCATTGTGGCTGTTTGCGCTCTACTCTTTGCTGCCACCATGAAAGGTTGCCCTCTGACATGTGTCACTCTGCCTTGGAACCAGCCGAGTATGAACTGAAACCTCCAGCAACTGTGAGCTAAGTAAACCTTTCCTTCCTTTATTTTGAGTGTCAGGTAATAGTCCCAGCAACGAAAGAAGAGTAACTGAGACAGCTTGTGACCCAGGATAGCTTCCTGGGATTCATTCAAACTGCAGATCAGGAAGACTGATATTGACATGGAGGGTAAGCCGAACTTTAGGCCAGGGCAGGGAACATAGCCTTGCCCTCTGTCCTTGTCCAGTGGGACAGCAGTAGTGCCTGCATGGAGGTTTGCTGTTACAGATCCATGAGACCATTGCTGTAAGCAGCTGAGCACATGGTAAGGAAGCATCAAGCAGTGATGAGCGATGAGGCTGATAAGGATGATTCTGTTCTCATGGAGGTGGAAATCACACCACTGTCCACCATGTCTCTGCCTCCCTCTCCATGGCCATCACATCTGGACTCAGCTGCTGGTCATGTTACTCTTTGAAAGCTGCAGCTGCTCAAAGATATGAGACGCTCCTTGAGGAAGGGCAGGTGCAGTTAGCGGGATGCGATAGCTGCTTCTCCCAGGGAAGATTGCAGGAAGGCTGTGGTCCATATTTAGAACCTGAATCGTGCCATCTGTGTTGTGCTCACAGCAGGTCATGATTCCCCTGCTCTCCCATTGTTAAATGGATGGCAATAAGGGACAGTTGTAAGGGATGCTGAAAGATGTTAGCTAAAGGGGGTCGGGGAGATAGCTCAATAGAATAAGAGCTTGCCTGGTGAGTGCAGGGTCCTGAGTTCAATCCCTGGTACCACACACACACACACACACACACACACACACACACACACACACACACACACACACGTGCATGGCAGAGAAAAAATCACTGCACTGAAAGGCCACCTGGAGAAGAGTGCTGGATCAGAAATCAGAGCAGGGAGTTGCACACAAAATGGTCCACCCTTTTGGATGAGGTTTTTTTTTTTTTTTGGCTTTTTTGTGCAGTGAGGAGCTCTGAGTCTTAGCCCCCAAAGGGGAGGCAATGATAGGACAGGTGCATTTTGGGAGGAGCTGGTCTGGAGCTGCTGGAACTGGAGTAGACATTTGAAAAGGGACCTTGAGACCTTCCATAGTGGGAGGGCCTTTCTACCTGGTGTGGCTGAGCAGTCACAGCCGTTCTGGACATAGCCAGGGAGAAAGCTCTTTGAACTTTCTGGCTTTCACATTGTGGATTGGTGCACTGTGAAATCAATGGGTCCCTCTTCCTGTTCCACACTGTTCAGGTGCCTCTCTTCCTCAAAGGGGATCCAGGGTGCTAGAGGAGAGCCATACTACTAGCCTGGATGTCTGGATGTGCCCTACTCTGCCGGGTGCTCCAACACTCGGAGGCTGTATGGTTAGGTCTAACATATCACACCGAAGTCTCTTGGGCTTGAGTTGGGGCTTTTGGAAGGCGTTTGGGCCGTGGGGGTGCTGTGTTCATCAGTGGCTCAGTCCTTTGATGAATTTGTAGTTGAACGTGCTGTTAGGGTGGGGCTGGTTGAAGAGTCAGGTTACAGGAAGAGATTCATTTGTGTCTCCCAGCAGCACCCTGTGCTCTCTGCTTCCTGGCCGCCATGCTTGGAGCAGCTGTGCTCCGTAGTGCCCTTTCACCTGTGCTTTCTGCCTTGGAGCCAGCACACTCTGGACTGAGCTCTCTGAAATCAGTGAGCCATGGCAAACCTTTCCTCCCTCATACTGTGCATGTCAGGCCTTTTTCCTAGTGGTGGGAAATAATAATTCAGAGAGTACGTATGTCTGCATAGCTGAGATCCTTGCGGGCCTGGCCCAGTCTGTTAAGCTTCTCATGTTGTGTCCTTGGCTGACTCTCTTTTCCCCGTGGCACCTAGTGGCTAGATGGCTCCACTTTCCTCTGCAGTATCCCGTCTCTCAGCTCAGCTCAGCTCCACTGTCTGCTCCCACTGGATGTGAGGGACCTGACTGAGGCAGGCAACTATTCCTGTGGCTATCTGCTGCACTTCACTGGCAACCAGATGAACTGGGTGAATGCCTGATGGAGCCAGGAATAATATTTTGCAGGAATGGAAGCTCAGAGAGTTCTTTTGTTAGGCTTAAGTTTCTTTGTGAGATAGCCTTTTTTCTACTTTATAAATAACCTCCCAGAATGGTTGCTATATTGGAGCCATTGCTCACTACTCAAGCACATGGGTTGCCTCTGAAGACCAGTGCAGAGGCACAGGGTCAGAGACTGTGGGCTTCTGCTTGCAATGGGTTCTGAGGAAGTGCAAATGAGCACTTGCTAGTTTGCCGGATCTTCTCTTGGTCCTGCCCCACGCTGTGCCCACAGTAGGGAATCCAGAGGGGCCATAAGGAGGGGCCCCATGGCACCTAGTGGCTAGATGGCTCCACTTTCCTCTGCAGTATCCCCTCTCTCAGCTCAGCTCAGCTCCACTGTCTGGGGGAGGGCACTTGCCATGCTTTGTGTCTAGTTGTCCCCCCAAAGCCTCATGCAACCATGGGGCAGCTTCTGGAACTTTTGATTAACTCATGATCTGCTGCTGGGATTATGGGTGTGAGTGCTACACTCAGCCTGGTGTGGGTAGCCTGAACGCAACAGAAGGGAGACACACGTGTTCTCTGTAGCCATTGCTGCCTCTACTCCCGCTCACTCTTGCTGTTGTGCTGTTTTCTGCCATCATGAACTGCTGCCCTCTGCCACATACGGACCAAAACCTCCAGTAACTGAGAGCTAAATAAACCCTTCCTTTCTTCATTTTGGGTATCAGGTATTTGTCCCAGCAATGAGAGAAAAACAACCGAGACAGTGTTCCTACCTACCTGGGGGCTCCCCTCTGGAAGAGGATGATCTGCTTATTCACTTGAAGGCAGGAAGAACTCCTATGTCTTTAGGTTGTGACTGGCTGGCGGGGAAGGGCTGGAGAGCCCCTTGGAGAACTGAAGCTGGCTCCAGCCACCAGAGTCTTCGGTCTGGGGAACTGAGCGAGCTGCAGGCTAGGCTCCTCCTATATACTGATATACTGAGGGGCGGTGCCAAGGACTTGGGTCCGGGCTCTCAATCAGGAAGGCACAGGCAGCATCTTTTCTGTGGATCCAGCTGGAAGTTGGGGAGGGGACAGTGTCCACTGGAGGGCACTGCAGCACCACCGTGGGCCGCCTCTAGGAGCCCCTCTACCCTTAGAGAAGAGGAGGCCACAGCCTAGAGGGCACAGAGACCAACCAGATGGTTCCCTGCCCTGCAATGATCCCTGATCCCTGCAGGGCTGCGCCTCCAGCAGCGAGATCACCCTGCACCTCCACATCTTTATTCAAACAGACCCACACAGGGCCATGTGTTCACTGTCACACACAGCCACACACAGCATCCATGCACTCCCGGTGCCACACAATCACACATCCTTGGCCAGCTGTGGGGGCACACTCTCTCACTTTATGTGCGTATGTGCACCCATCAGCACACACCCAGCCCCTGCACTTGTGCAGCACACGCTGTAATCTGACTCCCTTCAGCCATGTGCCTCCCACATGCTGAGTGCCTGGTGCAGCTGTTTGTGTGGTGGAGCTGATGTAATGTCAAGAAATTTCATGTTATATTTAAAATGACACCTGTAAAAATAATCTTCAATTTGTAATTTAAATACTGTAATACTCAATTATGTGAACTGACAGGAAGTGTCCCAGTGGCTTTAGAGAACAACATTCCTGTGTGCTGCCACCCTCCCATGTCCCGGGAGTCTCAAGGTGGGGACCTGCCTGGCCTCCTTCCTGAGCGGCCCTCAAGAGTGCTGGAGCCTGATGAGCAGTGGCTTCTCGCACTCAGCTGGTACCTGGGGCTGCCGCCTGGTCTACACACACCTCCTTTCTCCCTCCGGGTGGCTTCCAGCAAGAACCCCTCCTGGAGTTTACTTAGGCAGCCAAATACCAGAGTCCTCCCTGGAGGGGCTCGGAAGCAGCAAGACTGTGCCCGGTCTCGCTCAGCTCGTGGCCTGGCAGCACACAACGTCCCTCAGTCCCGAAGTCTCTTTGGCTCCTCACAGCCTCACACATGCAGTGTAACATCTGCCCACAATCTGTAACTCCAGAAGCCAGTGTCCCCAGCCCCAGGACCCTCCCACCACGCCTTCCTGCCTTCCTCCCTTGGGGCTCCTTGCCCCATAGCACACAGCACAGCACAGCAGCATAGCTCAACCAAGTTCCTGCCAGCCTCATCCCATAGACCCATACAGCTCATAGCCTTCTGATGCTTGCCAGGGGCTCCTCTTGGGTTCCTTGGCTCAGTTTCACGGCTTCATCTGGGAGCCTGTAGCCTCTGGCTATCTACCCGCACCAGCCTCCAGCTTGGAGTCGGGCACTAACCCCCATGTGTGTGTGTGGGGGCTAGTGCTGGATGTGGCCAAAGTACAGCATTTGCTTGTGTTCCCAGACTGACTCTTCCCCCTCTTTCTTCCTCTGTCTGCAAGCGACTGCTGCTCCCTCGCTGACCATACCAGGACACAAGTCATTGTGCTTGACTTTCATAGCTCCTCTGCACTCTGTCTCACAGCCAGCTGGTTACCAAACCATATCCCTACTGCTGTCAAACGCTGCTTCTACCATCTTATCTACACTTGACCCTGCGGCTGCCTTGCCTTTGACTCATTTCCTTTCCTGTGGAGGTAGAGGAGCTGCTCCTGGGTGGTGCTGTCCAGCTAACTTTCTGTGGTGATGGACATGCTCCCATCTGTGCTGTTCAGTCTGCTAGCCACCAGTGCAAGGGCCTGTGTACATCTGAAATGTGCTTAGTGCCTTTGAGGATGCATTCTGCTTTTACTTTTATTTAATTTCAATAGACACATACAGCTCATGGCTCTCACTGTGGGCATTTGGAGGGCAGCCTGTGCAACCCTCCTTGTGGTCTCCTGGGCCAGTTCAGTCCTGCTTTCGATTTCCTGACTTCTTGGACTCTTTGGACTTCCCGGAGCTGGGCTTTCCCTCTGTGCCACCGTCAAGATGCACACTATTTCTTCTTCTTCTTCTTCTTCTTCTTCTT
>PVJA010022456.1:0-30000 GCA_004027025.1 Myocastor coypus
ACCGGGCCCCCATTTATCAGTTCTTAATGAACAGATATTTTAATGGTAGGCTTTGTAGTTTCATAGGCTCTCCATGAAAAATAATTTATGAAATAATTAAATGCCATATTTTGCCAGTGGCCACAATCACATTCTGGAAAATGCTCTAAATTCTGTCTACATACAGACAAAGGACAGATAAAGGAGGGATGGACAGTGACTAAGGATGGTTCAAGGGTTCATTTCCAAGGATCCCTTTAGCTTGCTCATGGTTCTACCAGCTTATTATCTAAGAATGTTGTGTTTTTAGGATAAAAATGACAGTGGCAGGAAGGAGCCTTAATTCTTGCTGAAGAACAAATGATTTTACTTTGGGGTTAAAGTTACTTTAAAATAGACTAAAACAAAATGTTGGCATAATCACCATCATCATCACCACCATCATCATCGCCACCATTATCATCATCATCATCATCACCTCAGTATATTCCTTAGGTCACTTATACTTGAATATAGCAAATAACAGACATATCTCCCACACTGAAGAACAGACTCAGAATGTAAAGGTCATAAAAACTTCAGTCCTTGACTCTAAATTCAAGATATGGTCATTCTCAGAAACTTAATAATGTATATAATAATTTAAATATAGAAGTAATAAATTTTTTGCCTGTGAAGTTACAAAAATGAGCAAACATAAATGAAATATAACTTATCATAAATAAGAAAAAAGAAGTAAAATTATTTTTAAATTTAAAGTCTCTGGTTTTTTGCTACAGCTGGCAGGGTATAGGTTGTTGAAATGCTTGGGACAAAAGAGCTAGGATTTGGATTTCCAACAGAGGGTGGGAGGTAGATCTTCATAAAAGAGGGAAGTACAGAATCAGGTGGCGCTAACGTGGGAGATCCCTCCTCCTAGAAGTTGGAAAGGCTCTGGGACCTTGACAGTGGTAACCCAAAGCTGCTATTTCTACAAATAGCAGGTTACTTTTGCTAAGTTCCCACTAAGGAGAAAATTTGCTAGGCATGGTGGAGCAGACTCATAACCTCAGCTCTCTGTGGCACTGGAAGTTCAAGCCTAGCCTCGGAAACTTAGAGAATTAGTGAGCTCTTGTCTCAACATAAAAATTTTAAGATAGGTTTGGATACAGTTCAGAAGAAGCCCATAAAAGTTTTTTTCACTTTTTAGTACTATCCAGTAGGCTCTATGATCCAGGTTTTAGCAGAAAGCTAAGCAAAGCTCTGGTGGACCCTTTCAGTGCCACTGAGGCTCTGACATGCTGAGTATCCAACCCTGTTCAGTAACAAGATTGCTTTCGTGCAGTGGACACCACAATGGTTGACTGAATTATATTTAAATTGATGCTTCAATTTGCAGAATATCTAATAAGGCTACATTAAGAATATACATTATTCTTAGGGAATTCTCCAAAGAACTATGAATATACTTTTTAAGCTTATGAGTTCCACAATAGCAATAGCAGGACTAATAGCTATTAGTCCTTACTGATCCATGCAAATGCAAAATTCTAGCCATGTAACATGGGTATAGGGAAATATCAATCCAAAATCTGCCCAACGTGAATGTAGTATTAAAAAGTCATCTCAAAAAATGTCTGCCAGACACTAATGAAAAATTACTGAATAGGATTAAGAAGGAAAGAAAAAGCTCTCTAAAATTGTCTTTTGCATTACAAATACCTCTTTCTTGTCTGAATGTAACAAAAAATGTTCAACTCATTAAGTCTCCACAAGAAAAAATTTCAAGAATAGAGGTAACCTATGAGTCTCAAAAAATAACCTACATTCTCACATTACAACTAAACATGTCTGGTTTTACAATGAATTGGACCACAGACACCAAATGCAAATTGGGAGGACACACTAGAATACAAAACTTATTTCCAGGCATTTCCTTTGAACAAATGTGCCCCCCACACACACAAGATGAAGCTGATGTTTCTTCAATCTTCACACTTCTCTTGCAGGCTGCCTCATTGCTTCTTTCTATAACTTATGCTTCTGAGCAAAGATGACCAAAATATTCGATATGTGCAGCTTACCCCAACCCTGCATGGGTGATACAACAAATGCAAGTGTCTTCAGTGTCAAAGTACATTCCAGTGTAATTTCCATATTATTGCAGCAGTCAAAACTTGCTCTCTTCCCTTCACACTGTCACATACAGAATAAGGAAGGGGCTACCCAAAATTAATTCCTCTTGAACAAGAAAAGAGTGAGACAACCTTGAGAATGCACCTATTTTTGGCACCTACTAGGGAACACAGGTCATTTCATAGAAGTACCCTACAGGAATCGCAGAGATGCTAGGTAACTTGTCCACTATATCCTCATTCATAACAAAAGAAACATATATTCATGGTGTCTCCCCAAAAAAAATTCAAGTGAAACAAGATTAGAAGAAATAGTGGAAAAAGTGAAAAAGGCTCAGTGACACATAACTACTTAAGCCATGACCATATCATGTCAGTAAGTCCAGAGTACCTGGTTATGGATTTTTCTAATACCATCTATATCTCTCTTCACCAGAGAACACAACAAAGCGCATTCTGTGTTTATACTCCTGTATTTTGTTTATATATAAAACATGTTATGTATTTAATATATATTTCTATAAAATATAAATTGCATAATATGTAAATATGTCTATTATATAGTACTATATTTAATATGCATGTTACATACAGATTTTGACGTCTTGACCTCATGGGGAGTTTATGTGGGTAAAACAAAATCTAAGGAAAGGCCTGAGGTTTATTTTAATAAGCCACGTTCACTCTCTAATATTGGGCTCTCCTTCACAGAACCAACTACATTTAACAAATACGAGCTCTATTTGCTGAGGAAGTTCTCAAAGGCACTCATTCATTGCTGTTCAGCAAGGCATTTAGCTAGCTTAAAAATAAGCAGGGAAAAAGAAGACATAAAAATATACACTTCTCCAACATTCTTTGATGGACAGCTGCTTAGAAACAGAAGTTCCATCAGTGACACAAACCTCATAATCCTCATTCATCATGTTAAAATCACGCTCTTCTTAAAATTGCCACTGATTTCACTTGTGCACAAAAAGAACTAAGTATATTCCAAATTACAAGCCATCATAATTTGCAGAGTATGATTTAAAAAATAAAACCATCCCAGGATACAGTGACTTCTATTAAGGCAATTATCAGGGGCAGCACCAAATCTCCATTTGGCAGAAAGGAACTTCATTTTTTAAGACAACTATTCCTGAAAACCATCTTACTCCTTTACAGTATCTCAATTTGAAAAGCAATATCAACATAATTTTAAGAGACAACTGTTCAAGTAACTGTTGGGTATTTTATTGGTTATTTTCTAAAGCGTTTTTCTGTTAAATAATTTGATAATAAATATAAAACTGTAATTGTGATGCATAAAAATGATTTAAGCCAACCTTTTCTTTCAAATAAAATACTATTAAAGATAATACTAGTGGCGTTTTAAAGGCTATTGCATTTATCACTATAGTTACATTCTTTCCCCCTCTCTCTGCCATGATTTGTTTTTTGTGTGTCTATAGCTCAGTATTTTTTCCAGTATAAGTACAGTAGATCTATAATTACTTTTAGTTATTTGTCTTTGGGTAAATATATTAGTTCAGTATTTTGTTTTATTCATTTACTTTTATTTTTATTATTTTTTAATTATTTTTTTATACTGGGAATTGAACTCAAGACCTTACACTTGCCAATATCTCAGCATTTTATTCACCTTTAAAGTCAACAACATACACTTGACACTGCAGAAATCATCTGGACTGCACTTGCAAGGTAAATGGCTGTTCTATAATAAAGGCTTCGCTCTAAGACTTTGATGATTTCTGAGCACACAGCGATGATGCAGAGAGAGAAACACACACAAAATCATGACCATCACATGCCTTGACACGTACATATGCAGGGATGGGGGAGACACAACATTTAGAGCCCAGGAAGTCCCATGTCTGGAGTTTGCCAAAGGAGACCCTGATGGCCTTTTCACTGTAATTTAAACATTAAGATCAACTTAAACTCTGTACACATATGGAAGACTAACCAGCACAACTGCAGCTGCCCTTTCCCAAGCAGCCACTGCAGTGGCTCTAAACCGGAAGGTGGAAGACACTAAGTCCTCAGGCCTCACATCTGGATTGCTTCTGGGAACCAGGAACCAGCCCCAGTGCACAGGCCTTCAGCCCAGGGCCTGTGCTCAGGTAATGCTAAATAGCCAATCTCACTGCACCAAATGAAGTGAAACTCAGAAGGTGGAAGAGCTCTGGCATTCAGCCACCCATCTCCGACATGCATCAAAGTCCGTAAGACACATTTCTCATGCAGATCCACTATATTTTCAGTTATTAATATACAAGAAATTAAGTACTTTTCCCAGCTTTAGTCCTTCAACCCAAATGATACAAAGTAAACAAGCACTGTACATCATCCCTCCCTTCCTAAGGAAAATCCTAGCACTTGCCAGCACAGCTGAAGTTGCAGCTCACCACTGATTAGCCTGATAACCTGGAAAAGGAACACAACCACCAAGAATCTCAGATCTCACACCTGGAGAGAGGTCACTACCTCTGGAATTAAATTAAGCAATGACAGAAGGTCGTCACAGCCCTAGGAACATTATGAGTTCATACACACACACAAAAAAAAAATTGAAATTATTTTTTCCCATTTCTTCTGTGCCATCAAAAGCTTCTAATTTGGGTTGGCAGTCTAAGTGCCTGCCTGGCAAGCACAAGGACCCAAATGTGATCCCCAGTATCACATGCCATGCCAGCCCCAGAACCCCAGGTGCACCGTGCCAGCCCCGAAACTGGGCATGACAGCACATGCCTGTAATCCCAGCGCTGGGGAGGCTGAAGCAGAAGGATCACTATGAGTCCAAACTGTAGAACAAGACCCTATACCAATGAAAAAAGAAAAGCATCTAACTCAAGCTACATACCAAACAGCATTCAAAAACCATAAAAAGAAAAAAAAAAAAAAAAATGGGGCCCAGCAGGATGGCTCAGTGGTCTAAAGCGCCTGCAGGCAGCTGCAGGGACCTCGTTGGATCCCCGGCACCGCATGCTGTCCCGGCCCTGCCCTCAAGGCAGGCTGAGCCAGCCATACAAATAAATAAATAAGCAAAGTTCTGAAACATGGAAAAATAAAATAAAAAATTCTTTAAAAAAAAAAGAAGAAGCCAGGCATGGTGGCTCACGCTTGTAATCCCAGCACTTGGGAGGCTGAGGCAGGAGGATTGGTGTGAGTTTGAGACCAGCCTGGGCTACAAAAGTGAGCTCAAGGCCAGCCTCAACCACATAGCGAGACCCTGTCTCAAAAAGACAAAAAAAAGAAAAAAAAAAAAAATTGTGATATGTTTCGGATAATATTTATGTTAATTTGGGGCAAAATAACATTTATTATTTATCCTTTTTTGCCCCAACAGGAAAATGTATTAGTACTCCCATTTTATAAAAATGTTAAATGACTTACTCAAGGAAGTAGAACAAGGAAGCTGTAAACAGATTAAAATCCAGGTCATTTACCCTTAAAAATTTCTACTTTCACCCTTAAAAATTCACATTTTTATTCCAGACTGACCCCAATTTGCAATAGTTCAACTTCATGATTTTTCCATTTTCTGATGGCACAAAAGCAATATACATCCAATAGAAACCATAGTTCAAGCTTTCGATTTGCATGTTTTCCCTGGTTGGTGAGAAGCAGCTTCAAATTCTCTCATGATGCTAAGCACCACCACCAACCACCGTCCCCCATCAACAGCTTATTCATGAGGACAAATAAGTAGCAGCTCTACAGCACTTGGTGCTGCTGAACCGTGATGCTTGCGAAACTGGGTATCTGAAATGCAGTTTTGACTTACAACATTCTGATTATGGGTTTCTTGAGGTGTGACTTTTATAACCCAATGAGCCTCTTTCTTCCCCTGAGACATCAGCAAACTGGAGTATGCCTTTCTCTCCCTCCTATTTTCCTAAAGATCTTTTTTAAAATTTAGCCACACTTGATCCTGTATCATTGTCTATAGATTATTTTCTGCCAAAAGGGTAATTGACAAGCCGGGTGTGGTGGCGCACGCCTGTAATCCCAGCACTTGGGAGGCTGAGGCAGGAGGATCGGTGCGAGTTCGAGACCAGCCTGGGCTGCGAAAGTGAGCTCAAGGCCAGCCTGAGCTGCATAGCGAGACCCTGTCTCAAAAAGACAAAAAAAAAAAGTGTAATTGACAAGACTTTGTAAAAATATGCAATAGCATACATGCTGAAATGATTAGATTCCACTATCATATCTATCACTTCACATTTTGTGGTGAGAATACTCAAAATCTATTATATTAGCAATTTTCTCTACACTCTCTATACTATTTTATGCACTGGATTGCCAGAATTTATTGTTTTTACCCAAAGCTTGATATCCTTTGAAAAACATCTCCTGGGTTATCCTCTTAACTCTCAAATTGTGTGTGACATCAATGTCTCTCCCAACTCCATTCCTCTAATAATTAAAATCTGTCCTGCACCACCTCCAGAGTCCTGTCGCTATTAAAAATCATACATTTCACCATTAATCACTTCTTCCCTACATGTGGAAATAACATCCCAATATGATACACTTTTCAATGGCTATTACAATCAGAATCAGGTTGTGTTCTGCTGAGGTAGCAAGTTATCTGATAAACATCTCTTCTGAAGCTGTTTTCTGAGCTCTCCAAATAGCTGTGAGGTCTGTTTCTTAAAAAAATGGAATCACTGTAGTATATAGCATTCTTATAGTTTAATTTTTATTTTAAAGAGAATAAAAACATTTAAAAGTATAGGATTTCCAAAAAACATGGTAGGAAATCAACAATGGTTTTTCTATTGTTGTTATCATTTTGTTATCTTCAAAGTAGCTGTGCAGATAACCAGATATAAGCATACAAAATTGATAAAACAATTAGGCATGAATTGTTCCTTCCAGTAAATCAATAGAAACTAATAATAAATTGCCTTAGCTACTTGTGTGCATGTATACTCATCCTCTCTTCCTTCTTTCTTCTCTCCTTTCCATTATCCCAGTTGTTCTTTCCTTGTGAGCAGTTTCTTTCCCTTTCTCAATACCTACTGTACCTTTTAGATTGTATTTCCTCTTTCCTTCCATTTCTTACAGTAGGGAGACTATAAATGTTTACATATGTGAGTCTGACTTATTTCAATTATGAGTATTGTCTCTAGTTGCATCTATTTACCTATAAAACCTCATGTTTATCTTTCTTTAAAGTTGAGTAATACTCCATTGTTACATGACATTTTTAGAGACAAGACAACAAAATTTTCTGAAGCATAATAACTGGCTACACTGTGAGTAATAAAAATATGTAACCAGATATTCAAAGATACAAAAAGGAAACACAAGAGCATTGATTCAGAGAGACAGGACTCTTTGGCTTAGGGAGGTATTTCTTTTTTAAGTCAGGGTCTCTCTACATAGTCCATGTTGGTCTCAAATTCCTAGCAACCCTCCTAGCTCAACCTACCAAGTGCTGGGATTACAGGAGTGTGCCACCAGGTCAGCCAGAGAGATAGAATTTCAAACTTCAAAATCAATGACAAATAGTATATGCAAAATTTTGATACAAGCTCAGGAGAAGATGCTGGTGTCATCAGTAGCTTGGTTCATGAACCTAATTCTTTCCACAGTCTCCTCACAAACTGAATTGGACAAGAACTGAATCAAACATCGCCGTAGTTCAACATTCAACCCAACCACTAAATTGGATTTGGTTCTTGCCCAATTTGGTGTGTGACCAAACCCCTGCATCTTTACACCAAAATGCCATTTTCCCACAGAGCCACAAAATTTTTACTGAACATCACCACAGTCATCCTCCTCACCCCTGCTATAACAGCAGCATTAACTGCTGTTAACTCAGCTCCCAACTTGCCCATCTCAGAATGCTGCCCATCTCAGAGCAGCCTTTTCCCCCATTGCTGGTGCTCCCTAAGAAGGAATCTTTCTAACCCGCTGCTCTTGGCTTCCTGCTGTTCCTTTGGTCCCTTTTCTCAAGTGCCACATTTGACTTCTGTGATGAGCAAGTCTGGGGAGGAAAAACCATTCTCAGCTCTGCTATGCTATCCTTTCCTCCTGAGAGCAGGTTGTCCACAAAGAGAACAGGTCACTATATCAGTAAGAATGCTGGATTTATTAACTTTCTCTTCTTTTCCCAAACTGTTCAGAACCAAAGGAATAAAATGGAGCCCACTGACATGAACTATACAAACAACATCACTTAGGAGGATGCAAATAAAACTGAACATTCAGAGTTATGCAACAGAGAACAACCACTAAAGTAACAGCATGGTGGTGACAAGTCAAAATATATTAAACTAGAGTATAATGTTCAAAACCTCTACCAACCATAAAGCCATGAACAAATTTTTGAGCCTCCTTGGGCCTCAGTCTCATCACCTTGTCACATCACAGAGATGCTTCACATGTGACTTAAGCAAAAACTAGGAAGGTGGTTGTGGAGCTCAGTGGCCAGAGTACATGCTTCAACAAGCATGAGACACCCTTGGTCAATTCCCTGCACTAAAAGGAAATGAATGAAAAATAAAGCTAGCAATCGACTCTACCAGTAAGAAAATTCATCAAAAATTTTTCTTCTTGAAATGTGGCAGGCAGTAGTAGGTAGGACTAAATCAAATCAAAATGTTAATAACTGATGGTTTGATATGGCCTTGAATTTTCCATGTTTTCAGGCTGCCCTATTTTTCTACAAATGTATTATCTCAGTACCTAAGAGTTTAGGTAATGAGGTTAGTAATGGGGTTAGTAATGCTATAGTTATAACCAAAACCAAATTCATCAAAACTTTTCAAATATGAACTCCTTTCCTCAGAAAAAATCAGTTCTCTTATACATTTTATGAACCATGATCTCCAACTTTTAAGCAGCTTGGTATATGGGGAGGGGGGGGAAGATTCCACTGTTTGTTGTTTTATTAAATCAGTACTTTCTATGCAAGGTTTTTTTCCTCATCAAATTTTTAATGAATTAACTTTTTAAATCATTCATTTTATTTATTTATTTATTTTTTATTATTTTTACAATAGTTAATACAGTGCATAATTTGTCTTCATTGGTTATTCAGAGTACAAGATGTAGGCATGATTTCTTCTTTAAAACTCACTAGTACAAGCCAGGCATGGTGGTGCACACCTGTAATCCCAGCACTCAGGAGGCTGAAGCAGGATGATTGGTGCGAGTTCGAGACCAGCCTGGGCTACGAAAGTGAGCTCAAGGCCAGCCTGAACTGCATAACGAGACCCTGTCTCAAAAAGACAAAAATAAATAAATAAATAAATAAATAAATAAATAAATAAATAAAACTCACTTTCTTTCTTTTCATTGCACAAAGAGAAAGTAGCTGTACTTAGTCCAATAGTCCGTAACAGTAGTGTATTATCAGCTCATCTGGCATAATTGGGGGCTGTTGAATTGAGCCTTTTACAACTCAGCATATTAATATGGCTTTCCTTTTTATACTTTATGATTAGACTTTTCTGCGGCATGGTTAAGACCAAGATAAAGTAAGACCTATGTTACAAAGAATATGTAACTTTTGTATCTGACAAGGTCAGTCAGGTCCCCTCAGGGTTTACCCCAGAACAATGTACTGCAATTTACAACACTTCTGTCAGCGCCAGCTGTTACAAAGAATATGTAACTTTTGTATCTGACAAGGTCAGTCAGGTCCCCTCAGGGTTTACCCCAGAACAACGTACTGCAATTTACAACACTTCTGTCAGTGTCAGCTGTCTGGATGAATCACAGCCAGTGCTTGACCAGTTTGCTCTGTATAGAATCCTGAGAGAATGTTTTCTCTCTAGGTGACTCTCCTTAGGCACACGGTTCATCATCAGTCACTTTCCTCTGCAGCCCCATAACCTCCTTGAACAGGAACTTTGGGGCTCCACTGAGTTATACCATTTATTTATTTATTTATTTATTTATTTATTTATTTATTTATTTGGTGCAGGGTCTCATTACACAGCTCAGACTCAGTGATCTTCTTGTCTCAGCCTCCCCATGCTGACATTATAGGTGAGCACCACCACATGCAGTTTCAGTGGCCAGAAGAGCATGATCAGGGTTGTGGGGCCGCCATGGCATGCAGTATCAGGGATCGAACTCTGGTCCCTGCATAGCAGGCAGGCGCTTAGACCACCAAGCTATCTCTCCAGCCCCAATTAACTTTTATATGAGGTGATTAAAATGGCAGATGATCCTAAATAAATAAATAAATAAATGCGAAATGGCAGAAGAATAATCAGCAGCAAAATTCAGGCTCTCTGAGACCCAGAAACTAAATACTCAGAAAATAAAAACTTAGAGTGCAGATAGAAAGATCTAGACCTCTGAGAATATGGAACAAAGTGACAAGAGAATTCAAAGTTACAGAGAATTTAGAGAAATGGACTGCAATGCAGAGAAGAAAATGAAGCAGTTTGGAAGCTCACCCCAGTTCCCAGGAAGTGAAACCCATGCCCACAGATGCAAGAATCCTCTGTCTCATTTTTCTCTCCTCCTCTTTCTCTTCCATTGTTTAATTTTTCAAAAATTTTTTCTTTCATTTTCCTGTTTCCCATTTTCCCATGTCTTTACTAATATAGCCATTAAGCTTTATTAATGTTTAGACAACTCCATGTTCTTAAGATTGAATTCTTTCTTATTGTTAGTGGAAGTACAGTTGTTGCACTTAGTAGATATTTATTGTATTTAATATTTGATTTGTTTTTGTGTTTCTACTATATAGTAATTATACAGTACATCTGTTTTCTATAGTTAAGAGTGGTACATTATTGATTCTTATGCTATGTCAATATCCAGTTTGTTTTGGATGATATTGTTATCACTCATTTACTTGGTATTGCCAGTATGACAAAGTTGTCAGTTTTCTACATATGTTTACAATAACCAGTTTTTTACATATGTGAACATCTGGATTCCCTTTAAACCATTAACAACATTGGGGTCCATTTCTGAAGAATCAGCTGCTGGGTCAATTACTTGCCTCTTCTGCTCTCAAGTTAACCAAAGTGGTCAGATCTTGGGACAGAGTCCAAAGCCTGTAGTTAGCCACACTCAGAGCACGTCACTGAAAAACAGATGCCAGCTAGAGAGAAATCCATGTTTGCAACAAAATCTTTCCATTACCTGTACCTGAAAACCATTAGCATCAAATAAATAGAAATAATAAAAATGTAAGAAAACAAGACAGCAAATGGCTCCAACGAGTCCCAGCTCCCTGAAGCTGCTCCAGGGTGCACTGCAGGGAGCAAAGCAGATGCTCTGAAGCTTATTCAAAGGGAGAACAGGGGCCCGGCGGGATGGCTCAATGGTCTAAAGCGCCTGCTTGGGAAAGCTTGGGCGGCTTCAGGGACCGCGGTTCGATCCCCGGCACCACATGCTGCGCCAGCCCTGCCCTCTGGGTGGGCTGAGCCAGCCACAAAAATGAGTGAATAAACAAACAAAAGTTCTGAAACAAGAATAAATAAATAAATAAATAAATAAATAAACAAAGGGAGAACAAAGGGGATTTTTCAAAATTCAGTGGGCTGAAAGAAGATACTCACAAATAAAATAATCAGGAAATTTACAGAAGACACAAAAAAGAATCAAGCAGAGCTACAGAAAATAATGCAAGATCTGAGTGATCATTTTAGAAAAGAATTAGAATTCTTGAAAAGGTTTGAAACAGAAATCCAGGAGATCCAAATTTCTGTTGACAGCATGGACAAGAAAAGTAACCAATGTGAGGACAGTGCATCAGACTGAAGAGAGACGGCTGCTGTCAGAGATCGATTATTCAGAAATAACTTAAAAGCAATAGGAAAACATGAAAAATGGGCCCACGAGCATCTAGATGCTGGTTAAAATTAACCAGTATTAGTGAAATTTCATATAACAGCACAAATGACATAAAACCATGTTTATAAAAATAATGTGAAACTGGGGCCGGGTGGAATGGCTCAGTGGTCTAAAGCGCCTGCTTGGGAAAGCTTGGGCGGCTTCAGGGACCGCGGTTCGATCCCCGGCACCACATGCTGCGCCAGTCCTGCCCTCGGAGTGGGCTGAGCCAGCCATAAAGATGAGTGAATAACCAAACAGAGGTTCTGAAACAAGAATAAATAAATAAATAAATAAATAAATAAATAAATAAATAAATAAATAAATAAAATTCTTTAAAAAAATGTGAAACTTTCAAAAATAAAATAAAACATACAAATAAATGAGGTATATAGAACTCCAAATAGCCACAATCAAAACAAAGCCTCTCCACAACACATCACAGTCAGAATACCAGAAGTCCATCACAACTGGGGATTTAACTCAGGATCTTGTGCTTCCCAGGCAGGTACTTACGTAGCTGAGCTATCTCCCTGGCCACACAGACAAAATCTTAAAAGCTATAAGAAAAAAAGCAATAAATCACCTATAAAGTTAAATATTACAATTACAGTAGACTTAGCAACAGAAATCCTACAGGCCTGGAGAGCTTCAAGTGTTCTAAACCCCAAAAGAAAACAATTTATAACCCAGAGTTATGGTGTAAAAACTATCTTGTGAAATTACTGAAGAAATAATTTCCATGACAATGAGCACCTTAAGAAATTCAAAACTATCAAACCAACACTACAAAAACAATTCTCAACAATATCTTTGAATGAGATAATGAAGTCAACATGACCATAAAGTCTGATAAAATGAACACACAGGGCAAGGTAAGCAGTTACAAAAGGAAAAGGGGAAAAAATGACAAGAAATAATGGAATGATAGGAATAAGTCAGTAGCTTTCAGTTACAATTCTCAATGTAAATGGCCTCAGTTCCCCAGCTGAGACACAGATTGGCAGAATGGACCACGTAAAAATACCCAGTGATGTTTAGTATAAGAAACACAGTTTCGCAGATTAAAAATCAAAGGATAGAAAACAACATATTGTGCAACAGCAGCCCAGAGAAAAAGCTGGAGTAGGATCCTAATTTTATACAAAGAGAACTTGAAGCCAAAACTTATCAAGAGAGACAAAGGTTACTACAAATTGGTTAATGGAACAGAAGAGACAACAATTATAAATATATATGCATAGAACAACACCACTCTCAACTTTATAAAACACTCTCATGAAAAATAATAGGTTATAAAGAATAGAAATGATGTGATAGTTTGATTATAATCTTAAAAGGCAAATAGGCTTATCTCCAGTGTTTATTAATGAAAGAGGCCAACGGACTTTGATTTACTAAACTCCTTAATAAAAGGAATATTTTTAAATTTTGAGATGCTTTTTCCGAAACAGTACTTTTTTGTTCATAACATACATTTGACATTGTTATGTGTGTTTATTCATATCTAGTACTGAGAGGAGATCCTATAAGGACTCAGGATGACACATATCAAATATATAAAGCATTTATGACAAATGCTCAGTAATCAATACTTGACATTATGTAACATAAAATCATAGTTACCCATGCCTGCATACACGCGGGCTAGGTAAATCTTGGATCTTGTACCTGGAACATACAGGGTAGACTCTCAAAACATAGTAGTCTATTAAATGAAAAATGAAAGCTTATAAAGTTCCTGAAAATTTCATAGCTTGAAGGGACTAGCCCAAAGAAGCAGCTGGAAAGATGCCATCTTCTCTCATGTACCTTCCAATTCATGCTCATGCATGTTGAACTTGAGTGCCCATCTCATTACACAGCCATCAAGGAAATGTTCTATACCCTCCTGTGTCCAGGAGACAATTGACTCCTAGAGAAGATACCTACTCTCTTACACTCCTTCTTCCTAACAACATAGGAGCCCAGAAAAAAAACGGAACTCATTCCTTCTCCATGGGGTTGTTATGGTTTATGTCTAGTTGTCCCCCAAAGCCTCATGCAATCATGGGGTGGGAACTTCTATAGATTGAGACTTGACTCATGAGTCACTAGGATTATGTGTTTTTACTACTGATGAGATTATCAGTCTGAGTAGTGCTGGGAATTATAGGTGTGGCCTGAGGCAGATAGGCTGAGGCAGAGAGCCTGATGTAATTTAAAGAGAGACAGAGAGACAGACACATTGTTGCTCTCTGCTCCCCTGGTTGGTCAGTGGCCTCTGTCGCAATTGTTGCTACTCCACCACCATGAACTGGATGCTTTCTGTCCTGTTCCACTCAGCCTTGGGCCAGCCAAATATGGACTGAAACCTCCACAAACTGTGAGCTAAACAAACCTTTCCTTCCTTCATTTTGAGTGTCGAGTATTTGTCCCAGCAATGAGTAAAAAGTAACTAAGACAGGGATCATGTGCCTCTCAGGGAGCCACTCTACTCCAAACTGCAAAGACTATTTTTACTTTGTTAGTACTTGTAATCATTTTTGGAATGGGCATTTGACCAAGCTCTGGTTAATGAGACAGAAACAGAACTCTCCTGGGAAAGAGTGCTTTGGAAAAATGTTCCTGACTTCTAAGAAAAAGCTACCAAAAAAAAAAAAAAAAAAAAAAAAAGAGCCTTACCTGCCATCACTACACTCTTGCTTGGTGGTTACTCTACAAGGCAAGTAAGGCAAGCATAAGCTGATTGAGGCTGGTATTTTTTATCTCTAGTTTTTGTTATTTGTTTTGTTTTATTCTTTCTTTTTTATTTATTTTTTTTCTTGATACAAGGTCTCACTACACAACTCCGACTCCTACTTAGCCTGCTTTGCCAGCCTTCCCAGTGCTGGGATTACAGGCATATTCCACCATGCTCGGTTCCCAGGTTGGCATGGAACACCCGGAGTGCTGGGGCCAGGAGGCATGTGGTACTGGTGATCATACCGGGGCCCTTGTGCTTTCCAGGCAGGTGCTAATGCTGCCGAGCTATCTCCCCAGCTGCTGATTTCTAGTTTTTAATACTGATTATTTTCCACTTAGGTCTTTTATTATCAAAGAAAGATGGAATAGTACCAAAAGACCTGTGTATCAAAATAGCATTGAAAGCAAAAAAGAAAGCAGAAGCCAAAGCAAAGGCTTTGGAGGATAGCAAGACAGTGTTAAAAGACAACCACACCCACACACAAAAGGAGGAAGAGCGGCAAGAGAAGTCAATTGCCTTCTGGTGGCCCAGGACACTGGACTCTACGGGCAGTCCAGATCTCCTCAGAGGACCACCCTTGTATGAAACAAGCTTGGCCACAGTGTCTTCATAAAATTCTTCAAGCCACTGAGCTGTCATGTGTTACTGTCTTCAGACAGCAGACAATAAATAACACATCTGTGGTTATGGTGGATGTCAAGAACAACAAGCAGGAGATCCCACAGATTATAAAGTAGCTCAGTGGTATTGATGTGTCCATTGTCAATGCCTTGCTCAGATCTGACGAAGAGGGCATATGTCCTACTGGCTCCTACTTACACTGCTCAGTACTGCAGTGCCTGAATGACAAGTGTAAGCTCCTGAGTTCAATTTCCAGTACCAAAAATAAATAAATTGGAATTAGCTAAACTGAGTTCATCTGGCTAACTCTAACTGTATATTTTTCAAATATATACAATTTGCATACATAAACTGCTGTTGGACTGACACATTTAAAAATCAGAGCCTCTTACTTGAAGCCTCAAGAATTCCAAAGGGTCCGCTGCCCACAGGTGAAAGGTCCCACACTCAGGCTTAGGTCTCCCTGACCCTCACTTGTTCTCTTGGCTGGTAAATTCCACTGGTCCTCTATAGGTACGGTAGGAGCCCAAACTGAAGTCAAGTGAAAATAAAGCAGTGGATGTGAGCATGTTCCTTCCAGATAGTTGGCACACATCATTTAATTTAAACCTATAAGCCAGCAACTGAGTTCAACTCAGATTCCCTCTCTATACTACACAAAGTTATACCATGTGCAACTTAAAGACAATTTGTTTCAAAGATGAGGCAAGTGCATAAAAAGTTCAGATTGAAAAGAAAGGTACAAGGTTGAAATCTCAATCTTCCAAGGTCACTTATTCGTTCAACTTCTCATAGTGTGCATCTCAACTATAAAATACGTATTCTACAGCCAACGAGATAGCTCAATGGACTAAGCACCTGCTTAGGCAAGCGCAGAGGTCAGGATTCAATCCCTGGCACTGCAGGCCACACCAACCCCACCCCCCCAGGTGTGCTGACCCTTCAATAGAGTCTGGGCATGGTGGTGTGTGCCTGTAATCCCAGCACTAGGGAGGCTAAAAACAGGAGGATCGCTATGAGTCTGAGCTGCACAGTGTGAGACTCTGCACAAAAAAAGAAAAAAATATACTCTGAGAAGCTAATGGCAGGATCAAGGGCAGGATAAGTAATAACACATAAGTCATAAATGTGTGCATAGCAAGTATTTAGTGATTAATAAACAATCATATCTAATAGTGTCCTTCAATGTTACTACATAGCACTAGAAAGGAATCTAGGAGCACTGAAATATATGAGTATATAAATTGTACTATTGTAATCAATAAGTCACAGTTCTCATTCAGTAAGGAGTCCTCTTAGTGTTTATGCTCCATCAAAATGAAAAATAGCCCTTAATAATCTATAATCTTATTTATCTTTCCAGAAATGACAGGGAATTATTGAACTATATTGATGTTTCCTGGATGGGAAGTGAAAATGAGAAAGGAATGTGCACTGCAAAGCATCCAACTGACTTTCAAACAGCTTTGCAGTGTTAATAGGACAGCCACCCTGCATACGAAGGTGCAGGTTTTATAAGCTACTAAATTATTGGTCACTAAATGATTTTAAATTCTTCTATTAATCCCCTTGTCTCCATTAACCATCATTTCCCATTCTGAACACCATAGCAATTGGCCCTTTGAGCAAAATAAGTACAGAAAAGTCTGCATCTGCAAACCACAAATCCAAAGTACCAATCTCTTCCTTCTCACTCTGCCTCTCCCTGTGCATTCTTAGGGCACAAGGGACACACTAGCAATCTCTTCTAGAGCACACAGAATGAAAGGCACCAGGACACACACTTTTTAAATCGTAACAAGAAAACAAGTGGATAAACAAGTTGACCACCTAGAATTCCTGCAGCCAAGATCTATTCTTATGCAGGACATAGATTGAGAGCAAAACAAGATTTTAAGGGAAAACAAGTCAAATTCCTTCCTCAGAGCACTGACTAATGGGGGCTGGGGAAAACTGGAATTTTCTTTTGGATGATACCATTCTCAGGATGCTGGTGTCCTGGTAGTTGGGGTTCCCATGGGAAAGCCTCCCCTAAAAAGATAGCTCCTTCAACAGAGATCTAGTCTTCTTGTATCACTGCTCTCAATTTTAATACCCCTACTTTCTATTGGCATTCAACACTTTAAGGTACAGTTTAGGAATCTAAGTTATTCTGGAGGCGCTAGAGAGATATGGGGACACACTCAAAAACATTCACTCACTACTTTCTATGTGCATGGCACTGGCTTCAGTGTGTGCTATGCCAGGCCCAATATTAAATACAATACCTATAGAACATTAAGCATAGTTTTTGAAAGATAAAAATCATTGAACATCCACTTTAAGCTTTAGGAAATTTATAATTCTAGGTTTTATCTTAGATATACTTAAAATATTTTTGATAATCAGAAATACTCTGGTTTTCAAATTCATCTCTGAGGCTGAATCCTGAATTTTAATACCTATTGAAGCAAGTATATAAGGGAAAAAAATCTGAATTTATAGAAATTCTGGTGTTACATGGAACTGAATATACAAATTAGAAAATTCTTCAAAAATCAAAATTAAATTGAAAGGCTGGCCAAATAGCTCAGTGGATTAAAGCGACTGCAAGCAGGCACAGAGTCCTAGGGGTTCAATCCCTAGGTCTACCCCCACCCCTTGAGGAACGCTGAGATGATAATTGAGACTGGGTGTGGTGGTGCATGCCTGTAACTCCAGCTCTTGGGAGGCTGTAAACAGGCAATCACTATGAGTCTGGTCTGGTAGTGAGACCCTGAACACCCTGTAGACCCTTCCCTAAAAAAAAAAATAAATAAATAAAAAATGAAAATAATCGAAGAAGCCGGGTGTGGTGGCGCACGCCTGTAATCCCAGCACTTGGGAGGCTAAGGTATGAGGATCAATGTGAGTTCAAGACCAGCCTGGGCTACAAAAGTGAGCTCAAGGCCAGCCTGAACTGTACAGTGAGACCTTGTCTCAAAAATAATAATAATAATAATAATAATAATAATATAAAACCTTGATGTAGGATCTTATTAAATTTTTTCATTCCATGTGTTGTTAGAGGATTTATATTGATAGTGATATAATTCTTTCCTTAAATATTTAAAATCTATACTTATCTAAGCTTCCTAATATTGACTTAACTCTTAGAAAATGAAGTAAGTACAAATACCAATAGCATGACAATGTGACCACATCATATTTTTAATTCCTTTAATTTTGTGATCCATAAGGCTCAGTAATATAATTACTCCAATATGGAAAATATTTGAAAGACTTTCAACAATTGATAAATTTCAATCTTTACTGCTGCAAGAATTTTAAGCCATTAAAAATGAATCCTTAACAACATGACAATGTCATAGAAAACTAATGCCTGAATTATTTGTTGCTATGAATTTATAAAGAAATCTCTTGGGGCCAGGGGTATAGCACAAAGACATAAGCACCTGCTTGCCAAGCCCAAGGTTCTGAGTTTGATCCCTACTGGTAAAAATAATAATAATAACAACAAAGAACTTCCTTAGTTATCATGGAAAGTCCCCCTGCATCTCATGCACTGACTATTAAACTCATGTACCATGGTCTTCACAGCCTCATTTCCTTCCCTTCTGTGTATGTATGTGACCATAATGGAGTATTTGAATATGTTTAAAATAACCACTGTGGAGCTAAAAGACCAAGGCAAAAAGAAAATATGGCATAATGGAAAAATAAATGCATAAATACTCAAAAGAAAAATATTCTACCTGTAGATAAAAAGAATTCCACCTCTAGGTAAATAAAGAATAAATGTCCTCATTTATAGGAGCCTCCTTTGTTCATAAATAGATCAATAACTAATAAAGACCCCTGAAATCAAAGTGATATGGCAGCCCAGTGAATCGTACCAGCACTAATCAGTGTGTAAGTGGCTTAGAAGCTACAAATACAGCTTTCTGTGCATTCCTAAGGTGTAATGGTTTCCCATACCAAATAAACATCTCACCTATTGGTTTCAGAATTATCAGAAATGATTGTGGAGTTGGAACTAAGCTGAACCTTGGCTATTTCATTTTTCAGATTTAAAATACATCATGATTGTCTCCATTTATCCTATTTGGCTTTTAGCTTTATTCATCCAGAAAAGGTCTACCAGGACAAGAGTTATGGTCATTCTTAGCAAATTGTGTTGCCTAGAGGATATTTTAAAACTAAAAGAAGGCATCTGGATGAAAGCTTTGTCAGGATGGGATAATCGCTTCTCAGCCTTTTGGCTAAGATCAAGTGTCAAGATGGGATAATAATAACAACAAACAGCAGGACCTAAAACTAGGATAAAAGATGAAAGAATGAGAAGATCTGGCAGAATGGTAACATGAAAACACCCTCAGAACCTGGTCACCATCCAGAGTTTAGACATTATAATCTCAGGGAAAGGCTTTTGGAATTCTCATGAATAAATTACAGCCTACCTCTTCCAATGTAGCCCAAGTCAAGAAAAGAAAAAGACACATATGTACTTGTGAGGAGCCAAGGAGGCCCAAAGTCCAGGTGAAACAAAGGCCAAACGTGAAAAAGAGAGCAGCTCAGGGTTGAGTGACTGACTATGACAACGACAGGAGCTGCCGGACTACTCTGAACTAGGAAGTGTAGGAGGAACAATGGCACCTCTACAACATGCAGAGAAAAGCGATGCAGAAGGATACCAGTAACTGGAAGCTTCTAAGTTTGGAGGAAAGTTGGTAACAGTCTGAGAAAGTATCTCCTTGGCCAGCTCTGTGTACATCAGTACACAAGAGTAAGGCAAAGGTGAGCCAAAATAGAGGCCAACTGTCTTCTTTCAGGAGGAGGCTCAGTGATTCTACATGGTAATAGACCAGAGACATTAGTTTAATTTCAATTAATAGATTACCATATCATAAGAAAAATTCAAGCACTGACTTTGAGGGGCCTGACTAAATGACTGAATCTCAGACACTGCAGCTTGAAACTGCCATTTCTAGCATAATCAATACAAGAAGAAAGGCCTAATATGAAGTGAAATAAATCTAACACACAAGCTTAAATATCACATGGCTTCTCTTACATGAGAAACCCAAAATATAAATAGAGAACAAATAAAGACAGATAATAGGAAGTAGCAAGGTGGATCAGCTTCAAAGTTAAGGGAATCAACAGATAAAAAGAGAGGAGGAGGAGAGATGAAGGGGTGAAAAAGGAATTAAGGGTCATTCTGTACCTGTTCCAAGTCCACAGGAACATAAGCATGCTGTACTACAAACAGGTGCTAATTAAAAAAAAATTAACTTAAAATATAAAACAGTGTTTCTCTCAAATCTTGCCAATATTGCCTACTGCATGTTGTTCCTGGAAAGATTTTCACATCATGTTGGGGGAAAGAACTCAAGATACTTTACCCTGGGATTCTTGGCTCAGTGCTAGACCCCAAAAGGGAGCCCCCAGTTCTCACTCACAGACCAGACTAAATTGAGCCCCAGGTGCTCCCTGCTCTGAGAAGAGGAGTGGACAGGTCTGAGGGGAGAATCACAGCCTTTACTCTGTTTCCTTTTCCTGCTTGACAACTGCAAACCCTTGCAAATTTCCAAATATCTATTCCAAAATTCTAGATATACTTGTTCCCCAAGATGTCTTTGCTATGAGAACACAGTTCATTCCAAGAACTTTATTTCTCACATTGATTTCAGAAATATATTCAATGAATATTTTTATTCTTAAAGTTCATGTGGAATCACATGTTAAATCAGGATATGGAAATTAATGTTTAAATAGAAATTGAAGTCTGTATGATAAGAATCATGCATAATTCCTGTCTTCACCCCTCAAGTTGCCCAAAGCACCATCAGGAAACTTCCATCAGGATGCCTAAGAGAAGCAAGCGCTTCTTGAAACAGTTGTTTCAAGTGTAAATCTTACTTGTCCCAGGCGAGGTAAATTAGGCGCAAAATTGACACATATGCCTATTTTAGTCTTAACAGTTTACTTAAACCTTGATTTGTTCACAAGTGGCTTGACCTTTATAAAGTACTGTGTAGTATTTTAATGTGCATTATCGATTTCTGGGGGGCAAGGGAAGTGGAATTAAGTGAGACAAGGTCTCACTATGTGGTCTAGGCTGGCCTTGAACTCCTGCCTTGGTCTCTCAAGTGCCGGAATTACATGTATGTGCCATGCCTGGCAATGTACTATATCTTTTAATGTGAACATGTCACTTTTTCTCCCACAACTTTTACCTGTGGAATTTAAACTGTTGAAACTCACAGGTCTTCTTCACTCTAGTGGTTTGATATCAGAATACTGAAATGGGTTAGACTGTAAGCAGTGAGTAGATTTGTTGTTAGATGAATTCATCATTGTTTGAACTTCTAATAAAGCAACTTCCCTAAGGAAAAAGAAAAAAAAAAGTTCATCTGGAAGAATGTATTCCTCAGAAAGAAAAAAATTGTAAAAAGTAGTGCACTGAATTTAGCTACTCCTACTCCATATAAAATGAGATATGAAGTTATGAAATATATCCTAACAAAAGTCTTTAAAATTGTATATATACATTATAACTGCTAATAATAACTGGGGACAAGTTATTACTTGCAGAAAAATAAATAAAGCCAGGATAAATGTCAGATGGATTAAGCAGATACCTTCTAAAATGGAAAATGTTTTTATAAGGGTTTTATAAGATGTTAATAAGAAGATACATATACAAATGTAAAACCTCCACACCATAAATCCAGTCAAAGTTAAATTACAAACTATAAAAGGTAATCATATAAGAGTCACTAAAGGTAAATAATCATATCATATAAGTGTTCCTAAGTACTAAAAATAAAAAGTGGACCTACCATTAGAAAACAAAGCAAAGTCTATATTAAGTAGAAAAATCATAAAACAGCAAAAACATGCAAACACCAAGTTCAACCTCGCTACCAAAATATCATGGTACAATAATAATCTACTCATTTGTTAACCTATCTGGCAAGTGGGGGTGTGAAGAAATTAGCATCATTGTACAAGACTGAGAATGCCCATCAGTATCACCTTTTCTGGCAAAGATGTTCAAAAGACTTTAAAACATGCCTACTTTGATCCTCAATACTATAAATCTTTTTAATAAAAGAATTTAACAATATTTCAAAGGTAAATGTATGTCAGTATTCCATATAACATTTATAATAATGGTAAATTGGGGATAACCTAAATGTTTATGAGTAGAAAAATAAAAATAATAGACTAGCATCAAGCCATTATACATGCTGATCGGTAACTAGATTTCTCTCCATAAAGCTATAATATAAATTTTAAAGAAAAGAGTTAATATGTACAGTATTTTTAAAGTACAGGGCACTGATTTGTATATAAGTTATCTAGAGTTTCTTCTGTGTTGTTTTGATTATTTCTTTAGATTTCTCCAAAGAATGTGTGTGTGTGTGTGTGTGTGAGAGAGAGAGAGAGAGAGAGAGAGAGCAAGCGAGAGAGATCAAACTCATGACGTCATACTTGCCTGCTGAGCTCTATCCCAGGCCCCAAAGAACAGTCTTTGTAAATGATAAAAATCAGACACATGAAAATACCCTGAGAAACAGTCGACATGGGGCAACTATGGTTCAGAGATATATCAAAGGAATAAATAATAGAGGTAAAACAAAGAATGAAACCATTGCAATGAAGTTGCCTTCTGAAAAAGTCATGATTCTATGATTTGGTTCAAGAATTAGTGACATGGTAGAAATTTTACTAGGCAGTTTATAGGAAAAGCTCAGCTTTTATCCCAATTATATGGCAGACTAGCTAGGAGAATTTAGCAAGGCCATATCTCTAAATCTTTATTTCCTCCCTGCAGAAATATAAACTCTAGAAAACAGCGGGAGACATACATGGTGCAAATGTAAAACAGTGCTAACAAGGATGTGTGAGGAAGCCCAATTCTCACCAATATCAGCATCTCTCTCATCACTATCACTGCAAAGCCCACTGGGGTCTTACACAAAGGCAAACAAAATATAGTGTATTTAAATAAATGCTTATAGGGGCCAGGGAGATAGCCTCCCTGGCAAATGACACAAATGCCTCCCTGGCAAGTGCAAGGTCGTGAGTTTGAACCCTGGTCCCACCAAACAAATAAATACTTATTGCAGAAAAATACAACATTGTCTTTAACCTCACTCAAAATACCTCTGCTGCAAATATACTCATGCCATCCTTCTTGCCACTTGCTAGAGAAATTCTTAAATCCTCCTGTCAGTGTCTTTATGGGTTGTGATAAAAATATGGTGAATTCTGCTGCCAATGGTCAGGAAAGTTGTAAAAACATAGCACTGAGTCCTCACCCATTTCATTCACTGGATCTCACACCATACAACCTCTGGCTTATCCTGAAAATCAAATGAAATAAAACGCAAACATTTTGAATTGATTGAAGACATAGAGGCAGTCATGACAGCCCAACTGAAGACACTGGAAAAAGACAACTTCCAGAACGGGTTCCAAAAGTGGCAAGAGTGATAGGATGAGTGTAGCTGAAGCTCTGAAGAGTAATTTTGAGGGAACAAATGGCAATATATCTCTTACTGCAATTATTTTTTAAATTTAAATAGTAATAACAGTACTTTCTGATCACACTTCATACACATAGAGCTAAATAGGGTACAGATGGTAGTAGGGCTTACAACAAGCCCCCGAGGCCCACACCATGCGATGGTACTGTTCTTGAAACAGAGGCCACAGTGATGCCTTCAAGGAGTTGCTGTGAGGCAGCAGACAAGGCTCCCGCACTCATCCCAAAGGGAAATGCACAAGCACTGCTCCTACTGTGCTTTCAGACCCCAGAACTACCTGGTAGCCTTAACCTGGCACTGAATCAGGCCCACTCTCCCAGCAACCCCCTCTCCATCATTGACACACTGATGTGAGGCACCTCTGTGGCAATGACAGTGAACTCACTAAGCTTCATTTGCTCTCCCACACTGTCCAACAGAAACGTCCATAGCAATGCCTAAAGGCACAAAGATATAATAGCACTGGAAATTAAGAATATCCATGAAGGATGTATCACTCACTGCGCAACTCTCCAGGGTCTTGCTCGGATGATCCCACCCCTGCCGCCTTCTCCCATTCATGGGACAGGAGCACTTATAGCCTACTCAGTCCTTAAAGACTCTATTTCTTAACACCACTATGGTGGAGACACCTCAATTCTGGGGTGGACACATTCAGTCCATAACCATCAACATGCAGGAGAGACATAAACAGTGGGAACCCCAAAACCCAAATACTGTATGCTGTCACTTACAGGTGTAATCCAACACAAGGCAAATTTTTTTCAAAATTTGACAAAATTTTTAAAACTTCTCAAAATAAAAGCAGAGAATTAAAGGATAGATACCAGAGACCAAGAGGTAGGGGAAAAGATGAAGTTAATCAAAGGTCACAAATGTGCAAATATGCCATAAAATGAATTCTATCTTAGGACCTAATACATAATATTTAATAAGATATATTGCATTTGAAATTAGCTTTAAAAAGGAGATCTTACACGTTCTTGACATATATACACACAAGTTACTACAGTATTAGATAAGGTAAAAGATATGTTCATTACCTTTTTAAAATTTATTTATTTATTTATTTATTTATTTGGTAGAGTCTCACTACATAGCTCAAACTCATAGATATCTTCCTGCCTCCGGCTCTCCAGAGATGGGATTAAAAGTGTGCGCCACCACGCCCGGTTTTGGTGGCAAGGCCAGCACAGCATGTGGTACCAGGGTTTGAACTGAGGTTCTTGTACTCACCAGGCAGGTGCTTAGACTGCCAAGCTATCATTTCACAATCTATATGCCTATTAAAATATCACAATATACATCTCAAATATATAAATGTCTCTTTTTCAATTATACCTTAATAAAGCAGAAAAACATTAAGATGATGGCATTTCCAAAATCATATCCATCCAACCAAATGTTCTAAAATGACCCACGAAGCACATGCTATTTCAGCACTCTGGCTAATTATTATTCAAGCATTTTTCAACAGTAATCACACTGTATATGCCTCCAAATATCATGTTTTATATAATAGAATATAGATTGCTTTCATTAAAGAAAACAAACACATATACCTATGGGGGGGATCATTCAGCCACCTGCTTTAGCATAAAGTCTTGGATATTCCTAATTGTTACTATTATTAATAAACTGTCAGGTCAGCATACTCAACAAAGATGAAACATGGTTTTTCTCTTACGAGTTAACAGAACTTAGCTACTCTGTACATATTTTAATCCATTATTCTGACAAAAACAATTCCGAAAGATATATATTTACAACTAGAGAAAATGTATCCATAAGCATGATTTTCCTAATTCCACTCAGCCATCTACCATCAGCCCACTCTGAGCAAAAGGGCTGGCCAGAGCTAGCTGGGCCTCCCCTAGAGCAAATCTGAATCCTTATTCTTTCCCTCATATTCCTTAGCTGTCTTCTGAGATCCCATCTGAGACAAGAAAAGGCAATATGAATATGCTACTATCATTTTGTAATTATGTACAAAGATATAAAGAATAAAATAGTAATAAGACTACCGGGATTCTAGCAATGTCATAGTCTGTTTTATGCTGCTGTTAAAGAATTGCAGTGCTCAAGACTAGATTTATATAGAATACAAATTGACTTTCACACAATACTAGAGGCTGGGAAGTCCAAGGTAGAGGTGCACCATCTAGTGAGGGCTTCCTTTTTTCTTTTTTAAGCATAAAAGACATACTTTTTAATGGGCCCTTATTCTTTAATTTTATTAATCTTAATGTGAAAGAAATAACACTGAGACAGTTTCAAAAAAAGTTAGTAGGACAGTTACAATAACTAATATGTTGCATATTGTTGTCTTCACAGTAGCTGTTCAGAGTACAAGATGCAGACATGACTTCTTTACTAAACACTAGTAGTACAAATCTTTCTTCTCATTGAACTAGAGAAAGTAGCTGTATATATAGTCCAATAGTCCATAAAAGTAGTGGGTTATCAGCAGAACTGGCAATGTCGGAAGCTGTTGACTTTAGCCTTTTACAGTTCAGCATATTAATATGGCTTTACTTCTTATACCTCCTAGTTAGACTTTTCTGCTGGATGGTTAAGACCAAGTTAAAACAAAAGCTATATAACAAAAAATGTAACTTTTGTATCTGACAAGGTCAGTCAAATCTCCTCAGGATTTACCCTGAAACCATGTGCAGCATTTTGTAGAACTTTTGTCGGTGTCAGCCATCTGGATAAGTCATAGCCATTGCTTGACCAATTTTTTCTCTGAGAAAGCCTGAGAGAATGGGTTTCCTTACTTTATCCTCACCTAGCATAAAATGGAAGGAAAAATGGGGAGACAAACGCTGGATGAGGCTTCTTTCTAAAGACCTAAACTGGGTCACCACAGTGCAGCCTTCGCAACTGCATCACCTTGTAAAGACTTCATTTCTTGCCGGGCGTGATGGCTCATGCCTGTAATCCCAGCACTCGGGAGGCTGAGGCAGGAGGATCGGTGCAAGTTCGAGACCAGCCTGGGCTACAAAAGTGAGCTCAAGGCTAGCCTGAACTGCATAGTGAGACCTTGTCTCAAAAAGACAAAAAAAAAAAAAAGACTTCATTTCTTAATACCATCCCATTGGCCAACATTGAACTGTGGACCCATCCAAACCATATTAAATGGTCGAGAGTAGCAAAAGCAATTCTGAGCAACAAAGACAAGTCAGGGGCAATCACAATCCCTGAACTGAAATTATACTATAAAGCTACTGTGATAGTCAGGTATGGTGGCACAGGCCTATAATACCAGCACTTGGGAGTCTGAGGTAGAAAGAACGTTGCAAGTTCAGAACCAGTCTGGAATACAAAGTGAGCTCAAGGATAACCTGAGCTGCATAGTGAGACCCTGTCCCAAAAGGGAAAAAAAAAAAAAAAAACACCCACTATTCTGATAAAATTAAAATCAACATAGTACTGGGGAAAAAAAAAAAAAAAAAACTGACCTGAGAATCAGTGGAACAGAACAGAAAGTGTAGAGTCAACTCCAAACACACTCAGCCACATTATATTTGACAAAAGAGCCAAACATGTTAATTGGAATAAAGATAATCTCTTTAATAAATTATACTGGTGCCGTGCGTGGTGGCGCACACCTGTAATCCCAGCACTCGGGAGGCTGAGGCAGGAGGATTGGTGCGAGTTTGAGACCAGCCTGGGCTACAAAAGTGAGCTCAGAACCAGCCTCAACTGCATAGTGAGACCCTGTCTCAAAAAGAAAAAAATAAATAAATAAATAAAAATAAACAAAAAAATAAATTATACTGGTGTCCCACATGCCAATGACTAAAACTAAACCTAGCTCTATCACTATGCAGCAAACTAAATTCTAAATAGATCAAACATCTTTTTTTTTTTGGTCTTTTAAGACAGGGTCTCTGTCCTTGAGCTCACTTTTGTAGTACAGGTTGGTCTCAAATTCACCCTGATCCTCCTGCCTCAGCCTCTCAAGTGCTGGGATTACAGGCATGTACCACCACACCTGGCTTTTTCTTTTTTAAAAAAAAAGATCTAAATATTAAGACAGAAACACTAAATCTACTGAAAGAGGAAATTGATCGCAAATCTTGAAGACATAGGTGTAGGGAGAAACTTCATGAACAAAATCCAGATCACACTGGAATGCTTTTTCACAAAAGAAATCACTAGCAGAGTGAAAAGAAAAATACAGGGACTGGGAAAACATTATAGCTAGTTGTTCTTCAGACAAAGAATATATATGTGAAACCTAAATTTAAAGACATAAACCAAAAATGGGCATCTGAGATGAATACACACTTCTCAAGTGAAGAAATACAATCAGAAAATAAATGTATGACAAAAATATGTTCAATATCATTGGCCATTTGAGAAATGCAAATTGAAATAACACTGAGATTCCATCTCATCCCAGACAGAATAGCTGACATCAAGAAATCAACTAGTGGGGTCGGGGAGAAAGTTCTGTGACACTAGTACCTGCCTGACAAGTGCAAAGTAGTGAGTTCAAACCTCAGTCCTGCCAAAAGAGAGAGAGAGAGAGAGAGAGAGAGAGAGAGAGAGAGAGAGAGAGAGAGAAGAGAAGAGAAGAGAAGAGAAGAGAAGAGAAGAGAAGAGAAGAGAAGAGAAGAGAAGAGAAGAGAAGAGAAGAGAAGAGAAGAGAAGAGAAGAGAAGAGAAGAGAAGAAGTCAAACAGTCTCAACCAGTAACAAATAGTGGAGTGGCTATGGTAAAAAGAAAAAAAAAAACGCCTTTTCACTGTGGAAGTGTGGACTGATCCAGCCATTGTGTAAGTCAGTGTGGTGAGTCCTCAAAAACTAGGATCAGAGGTCTCAGCTGACCCAGTGATTCCACTCCTGGGTATCTTCCCAGAACAACTGAAAACTTCATACCACCATAATATACATGTACTATGTTTATAGCAGCACAGTTTGGAATAGCTAAATCTTGGAAATAATACTAATGCCCACCAACCAAGGAATGGAAAAAAAAGATATATTTTATATACATAATGAAATAATATGACTCAATCATAAACATGTATGAACTGAGATGTATGAAGGTAAATGGTTTCACCTTGAGACCAGACTCATAAGTGAAATAACTCAGACCCACATAGGTAAGTATCATATTGTCTCAGTAGAATGAGCAACTGAATTGGTCAATGAGATCCCAAATGTACAATTGATATTGGGAATAGGGAAGAAGTTTTCCAAAAGCAAATAAAAACTGTGATGAAAAATGATGAAAAGAAGAAAGGGAAAAGGAAAAAATATATATACACACAAGACAGCTAAGATAGTTTACACAACTAGTACCTCTAAGTCCATTGAAAAGAAAAGTTAGTGCTAATGTTGTTTGGACAATATATCATACTTATATTATGTACTCTGAAAAACTGTTATGAGTATAATAAAATACAATTTATTAATTATTGTTACCCTCCTGTTTTGAAACTCTATATACTATTTTTAATTTTTCCTCTTTAAAATAAAAAACACATTAAATGATAAGTGATTTTTTCCTATAGCTATAATTAGGAAAATTTTCAAAGAATAATCATCACATGGAATTAAATAAACATAAAATAATTTTGCGACACCTACCTTTCCTGTAACAGGTAGTCCCACAGAAGTCATCATCCCTGGGCCTCCCATAAAAGTACCATACATCACCTGCCAATAATCCACTATCAACTACAAGAGAGCATTTAGTAGTCAACTGGATTGATTGCATAAATAAGGTTTATTAAATACAAAAGGCAATGTGCATTATTTTTAGTTACTAAACAAACACAAACTAAACTGCTGACAGTAGAAATTCATGAGTATAAGTGAAGCATATCTATGTAATATTAATATTCTTAAAATACAGCATTATTATTTGGAATTTAAATGTAAGGATACATATACTAGCATGCCACAGTCTGAGCTGTACAAAACAACACATTAAACTGCCTACACCATGCCTGCAGGTGTGTGTAGAACAGAAGTCAACAGAGAGAACTGGTTGAGCTATGAGAGTGAAAGCACTGTGAGAGCTTTACATTTCAGACACTTTGCACTACGTTGCTTCATCAAGTTGTTCCTATGATAACTTACTGCACTTACAAGGAAGTAGGATTCATGATAGCACCCTTCCTGCCCCCTTGGGCCTCCTCTACAGTCCACCATCTCTGGCAGCACCGCCTCCATTCTTCCTACATTCCACCATC
>PVJA010022457.1:0-34268 GCA_004027025.1 Myocastor coypus
ATAAAACTGAGTATCACAGTGATATCCTATATAAAGATCAAAAAATACTGCACTCTTTATTTTATGCTATCTAAAGATTCTGTTGATACATCCTCTTATTTTTATCCTATATATTAAAAACTATTATTTTTTTCAGTAACCAAGAAACAAAGATCCATTGTAAGAGAATACATCTAGAGATAATATAAATGCTTCTGCTTCTTTCTTGAATCTTCCATCCTTAGAAGTATTTCATTATCTCTGAGTTTTCAAAATGACAACAGGTCATTTGAAAATATGAACTACTCTGCATTAAAGAAACCAGATAATTATTCAGGAAAAAGAGACCATACTGCTAAGTACAATAAATTATCCATATGCTATCATAACATTGTCTTGCTAGAGATTCTTTTAATTTTTGGAGGACTGGGGTTCAAAATCACGACTTTGCACTTACCAGACAGGCACTTGTGCCGTGGAGCTGTCTCCCTGGCCCTTTGTCTTACTAGAGATTCTAAACTTTGAGTGAAATTTATCTGTCTTGAAAAATTTGCTCAAAGTAATTTTGAGTACATTTCCAGGTCCAATTTAAAAGACTTGCCTTTGGGTCAAATCCACTTTCTAGACCAAAGGCTTTCTTCCTCCACAGTTCATGATGTATTTTGCAAAACTGAAGAAACATGGGTGGGAAAACAGGACAAGTCCTACGTTTTGTCCCCCAAAGTATTAATTCGTACTTTGCCATATTTTTCAATCTCTCTGAAAACCACTATCCTTATCTTAAAAATTTCTGTGTACTAGATTACTCTGACAATTATGAAAGTGTACATTTAATTATTATCACTACATCTCATACATAATGCACATTGTCAAACATGTCTCTGAAAACACAATATTGCTACCCTATACTGCATTTTGCAATAACAATCCACCATTTCTTTAATATTTTAAGGTTTGAGTCATACATAGACCTTCAAAAATTATTTCCTACTTGATAATGTTCTTACAGTCAAGATAAAATACATTTTATGGCTGAATCCAGAAACACATTTCTTCATGTTTTAGTACTTTAAACTTATGGTGTTGATCTCCATCAAAAAACAGACTGAATTTAAAAGCCGGGCATAGTGGCTCACGCCTGTAATCCTAGCACTCTGGAGGCTGAGGCAGGAGGATCAGTGTGAGTTCCAGACCAGCCTGGGCTACAAAAGTGAGCTCAAGGCCAGCCTGAACTGCATAGCGAGACCCTGTCTCAAAAAGACTAAATAAATAAATAAATAAATAAATAAATAAATAAATAAATAAAATAAACAGACTGAATTTATAGATAATATTTAAAGGAAAAAAAATGATTCCTTTCAGATGACTCCTAACAAAGAACTAACTGAGATTTCAGTTCTTTTGGGGAACGTGTAGATAGGACAGAGATGTGGACCACATGAGACCCTGGGTACGGGCCAGGGAATCAATGGAGAATGAAATAGATTGAAGGTTCCTAAATAGAAAAGCTCAACCCGTGTCCCTTGCACAAAGGGTCCCTGTATTACCTGTTGTGATGGCCAGGGACTAAACAGCACGCAGAAACCCCCTGAGGATATGATATATGAAAGACATAGGCAATTATTTTCATTGGGGAAAGTCCTGAGACTCAGGCACATCTCTTTATACCTTCAGAAACATTCACACCAGTGCTTGACCTTTGCTGTTCTAGGCTCCAGCACAGACAGAGTTGCAGTGGCTGTAGAATCTAGGCAGAGTCGCCCACACAATCTAAAACCAAGGAGGCCTTCCCGGAAAGTCTTAAGCACTAGCAAAATCCATCTGTGGTCCTAGAGGGCAGCGAGTGATGGTTAAATGTCCTGGCTTTTATATTTCCCACTTTCCCCATCAACCATCAGTTGACATGAGAGTCTCACATATTCACCCTGAGGAGTTAGAAGCTCCTCCTCATTCAACTGAGAATAAAACATGGTTAAATTAAGCAGATAGTGCCCCAGCTAGCACAATTCAGGGAACTTTTCTGAGGTTCTTTGCTATAATAGGCAATGTAACTGCTGTATAATTGTCCATCTCCAGTATACACTGTGACATGCCTGCAGTTAGGGAAGAATTGCAAGAGCCCACAGTCACGGTCTGGAAAGTGGACTTGGAGGAAACTTGCCCATCCAAGGCTCTGCAATGTGTCCTGTAATGATGCTCAGGTGATTTTCATGTGTGTGTGTGTGTGTGTGTGTGTGTGTGTGTGTGTGTGTGTGTTTCAGTTTCTTCCTTTGCTAACATATTGCAGCCTTGGTTTACTACAATGAAATACCTGTATCAATTAACTGAAAAGTGAAAATGTTTCATTAGTTTATGAGGTCGGAACTTAAAGTGCAAGTCAGGTGGTTGCATTAGTTTGGGCCCCTGGCAAAGGCATCAAGTAGGGACAGTAATTATTCTGCTATGTAGTAAACTGTTCACATCCTGAGCCCAGCAAATAAACAAGCCCAAGGTTTCACAGTCCCTCCCAGGACACATCCCCAGGACCTAAGCTCATCCCTGAGGACTTCCTCTCTAAGTGTCCTTAGACCTCCCAACAGTGGCACTCTGGGGGCCCAGCTTTCAACATGTGGCTCTGTGAGCGACATTATGTAGAATCATACAAGGCAATTAGCTGCAAACAAGGGCTCCTACCTTACTGAGTTGAGTGAGGAATGAGAAAAAAAGAAGAAAAGAAGATAAAAGAAAGTTGACAACATGCCTAGCACTTTATGGTTGTTTTCTCAAGATCTATAAGAAATGCCGAAGGGCCAACCAGATTAAAGCACCTGCTTAGGCGAACACAGGGGCCAGAGATTTGATCCTTGGCCTGTAATGCCCTCCCTCTCCCTGAGGTACACATGGATGGCAATTGAGACTGAGCATGGTGGCAGACACCTTAATCCCAGTGATTGGGAGGGTGAAAAACAGGAAGTATCATTACAAGTCCAATCAGCGTAGTGAGACGGTGTAGACCCTGCACTAATACATTTTTTAAAAATACTGTTGGTGTTTTGATTAGAGTTGTATCAAATCTATATATCAGTTTTGGAACTATGGCCATTTTGATGATATTGTTCTAAGACTGTGGATGTCTTTCAA
This sequence comes from Myocastor coypus, assembly GCA_004027025.1. Lineage (NCBI taxonomy): Eukaryota > Metazoa > Chordata > Mammalia > Rodentia > Myocastoridae > Myocastor > Myocastor coypus. Next base: position 3,100 of record PVJA010022457.1, read on the forward strand.
TTTTCTGTTATCCTACTTGATTTTCTTTTTCCAGAGTGATGTACTTTCCATTGTAGAAGTTTTATTTCTTTAGTTTAGCTAATTCCAAAGCATTTAATCCTTTTCCTGAAGCTACTGAGAATGGTCTTGCTTTCCTAATTTCTTTTTCAATCACTCTGTTATTAGTGTGGAGAAATGTTATCGGCTTTTGTGTATTTATTTTGTATCCTGCTCCTTTGTAAGAGCCTTTTTTTTTTGTCTGTGACTTGTACTCTGAAAAACACTGGCCATTCTATTAAGATTACAATATATGATGCATAAACTATTGTCATTCTCTCAATACTGTGCTATGAAATTTTGTGTTTTAGTTTTTTATATGGAAGGAACAAAACTCTGAAATTTCCTTATTGACATCTACTTATATTGTATTAAAAAGATGCTGTGTCTGGCCTTGGCCAGGCATCAAATAAATGTTCTAAGCCCCCAACTTTTGAGAAATCATTTCAGATTTCCTTATTTTTGCGCCTAGCTTTCTATGGCTGTCTTCTCTTTTCTCCAGCACTGACAAGTTCCTGTTCTAACAGAGATAAAACCCCAAACATGACCATGCACTAGTGCCCTTTCCCACATTTTCTCAAGCTCTTGTCCATACCTCATCTTCAAAACATGTCATTTCCATTCTTGCTGTCATCCGTACACCCAGCCACTCAAGTGTCTTTCCTGCTGCCATTTAAATTATCTTATCACCTAGTGTCTGGCCAGCCCTTAGGGAAACAATTTTCACAGAGAGCACCAAATTTTTCCCTGGCATTCAGTAATGACATAATCAGTAAAAAATGTAGCACGTTACTGGGAAAGAAATGACAGAGCAAGGTGTCAGGACAGGCATGTTTGGTTTGTTATTGTTGTTGTTGTTGTTTTGCTTTTCTTTTTCCTTCTGGAAGCAAGCATAAAAATTCATTTATGCGTATATATGAGAGGTCCATTTTTCAATGAAACGGCAGGTAAAATATGTGTTTTCTTCGCTCTAGATTCTTAAGAAAATCTTCCTACAGGAAACTGTTTCAACTACAAAGTTATGAGACGTGGAGCCCCTGGTCCTTATCTGCGTCAGCCCATCTGTTTCCCAGGGGTCTGTGAAGGGTATTTGCACAGCGATTGTTAAGGGCTTCCCTTCTCTCTTCCCTGAACTTCTTTATTTAATACCAGAATTGTTCTATTCAGAAAACAGGCATTTGCAAAATGTCCTTCTAATAAGGTAAATCTATTAACAGAAAGGAAATGTCCATACTATGTCCTTTCTAATTTTTTTAACCATATGTACTTTTCTTTTTTATTTTTTAAAGAGATCTCATGTATTTATATTTTTCTTCAGTTCTTCTTGATATTTAGTGGCGGAAGTAGCTGTTTGCAGAGCTTATTCCAGGTGTCGTAGTTGACCCACAAGAGCCCCCAGAACCGCACAGAGGCATGTACAGGGCTAGGAGCTGTGCCTTCTTGATGTGCCTTTGTGATCTCACGCATCTTACCTACCTCCAGCTAGCAAAGCACAGACTTATAGGGCTGTCCTTATTTTTCCTTATACAATTCCGATATCCTTGATATGTGCAGCTTTTGTGGATGCTGTTCTCTCTGGCAGAATTATGTGCAAGTCAGCTTTCTACTCTCGCCACAAAACGTTTAGCGTTCACGAGTTATAAGAAGAAAACTATACTTTCACTTAGAGCTTCAGAAGTCTCAGCCATGTCTCTGCTGTGTGGACGGATGGGGAAGTTGGATATCACAGCGGATTGTTTGCTGGAACAAAACCGTTCATCTTATCCCAGCTGAGAAGCAATAAATAAATACATACATACGTACATACATACATAAACATACACATAAAATTAAAAAGACAGAAAAATGATTAGAATGCCCAGATCTCCTTCAAGGGGATGCTCCCAGTGATATCTCATCCTCCCACTCTACCTCACCCCAGCAGAAGTTCCTCAGCCTCCACCAGCACCCCAGGCTGCCCATCAAGCCCTCAAAGTTTTAGCCCTTGGAGGATACGTATCCAAATCTTATCAGTCTATTTCCCCCATAGCTTTCTATGGTGCCCAATCTTGTAATTCTGATATCACTTCCTGAGACAATCCATCCTGAAAGACACCCCTTGAAAATGACGCCTTTGGACCATCCACTCGCCTAACCCCGCGCTCATGTAGTATCATCTTCAAAGAAACTGGATCATGTTGTCCACTTATTTGTCTGTGCAGAGTCAGTCCTCTTTCACTAGAACACAAATCTGTGAAAGCCAAGTCACATCTGCATTATTTCTCCTCTGTGGCATCTCCTACCTAGCAGATGTTCACTCAATTATTCTGAGAGAAACACATGGCTAAGAACATAAACACTCAGCGATGCCACCAGTTAGTAACTGTAAGCCCTCGGAAGCAGATCAGCGGATCTTGTTCATTGATTCTCCCCAAGGACTCACACACAAGCAAAGCAGGAGGAGATCATTTATCTACATGTCCGGTACCTTAGAGTTATGTGAGACACACTTTTCAACAATTGAATAGAAAGCTTGGTCACATGGAACTTGTGGTGCTTACAAGGTTCTGGCTATCGTCTCACCTGTGGCAAGAGTTTCGCTGCAGAAAGTGCAGCAACATTTTGCGATGCTACAGCAGGCAAAGCTGGTTTGCTGGGAGCTGCTGGAAGCTGGAAAGGAAATGCTAAATAAAAGGAGGAAGGAAACAGTGAGGGGTAAGAAGAATGGAACGTGAAAATAGGAAACAGAGAAGAAATGCGTGCATCTTAATGCTCCCTATTTGATTGAAAGATTAGAGGTTAGTAGCCCATTCTGAAAATATCACAGTGAAATAATTGTTATCCAATTTACAAATGAGAAAAATAAGGTACTTGATACTTAAATTCCTCACCCTGGTCTTGCAAGCTGACTCAGATCTGTGACTAGAACTGGCCTCACAGAGTTACTGTTTTATTTCCTTTATTCTAATGCCTTCCTTCCCACAATGCCTCAATAGACTCTGACCTTTAACCGCAAATATCTTCAGTCATGCTACTGCCAGGTATCCCAGGAAATATCCTAGTTACACTTTTACAAAAATGACATGACTAGGTCAATGGCTCAATTTCTTTTCTCTCTAGCACTTTTTGTTGTGTGAATTAAAAAGAGAAATAATCAACTTTTATGTGGACGCTGCGCCTAGGAATAGTAATGAATGTCTACAAACACAGCCACAAAGACGAAGAAAGATCCTTCCCCAAGCTGCTTTGCCTTTACCCTGCCATTGGCCTGCCACAGTAAGAGACTCCTCCTCTTTTAAGTAATTGGGAGGCTCCTCTGAGCTACAAATAATATGCACCAATTTTTGGGATCCTGGGAGAGACAGGAATTGCCGTTCCACTTGCAGGTATGTAATAGATACTCTCAAGAACCTTAGTAATCAAGCCTTGGGTTATCTCCATTGACTGTGAAAAGAGGCCAAGATTTCAGAATATTGTATCATAATATGTAATGGCTAAGGGTCGAAGTTGAGATTCAATTCTCCATCTTCCTGAATGCAGACCACACAGGCTGAACCCACAGTGCTTGTTCCCAGCCCACCCGTCACACACACTATCAGGCAGCTGCAGATGCAACTGACAAGTTGGAGAGATCTGAACATCCAGGCAAGAAGCAGAAGATGGGGTACCACTTAGAGGGGGAAAGGCAAGAGAAAGGAACTTTATCTACACATTCTTTTTTTCTTTTCTTTTTTTTTTTTTTTTTCTTGTTTCAGAACCTTTGTTTGTTTATTCAATCACTTTTATGGCTGGCTCAGCCCCCCCCCCCCCGAGGGTAGGGCTGGCACAACATGTGGTGCCGGGGATCGAACCACGGTCCCTGAAGCCACGCAAGCCTTCCCATGCAGGCACTTTAGACCACTGAGCCATCCCGCCGGGCCCCCCACATTCTTTTTATAAGACATTTTTTTGCTGGAAGGCTTTTCTTTCCCCAAAATCTCCTTGGATCTTATATTGACTAACAGTTTTCAGGTCTGTGTTCTTCAACATGTCCTTCTCAAGGGAACTAATTTTCAAATGATGGTCTCTAAAATACAAGCTTCATCACTATGATCATCAGTAGCAAATCACCTCCACATCATTCTCCGCAGGCAACTCTTACAGGGTATGTCTTGCTAAAACGAAGCAGCTCATCTTGAACCTGAGTGCACAGACATTCAGAGAAGCTGGGTGACTGTCCAGAGACTCTTCCTTGAAGTCAGGCCAGCCTGGATACAAAGAATACAAAGGCCTATCCCTTTGGCTAGGCAAATCAGTTTATTGGGCGTCCAGTCCCTCAGTGAGTAGCAGGCAGCTGCACAAGGTTATTGTAATGACTGAGTCCTTAAAAAGTCATCCATAAACATAGCTCCTGATTTATTTTAATATTGCCCTAACTTCCTGCATCTTTCTCTTCAACACACACGTACACAGACACACACATTCACTCACAATCAGAGGAGATCTAGGCTTCAAACACAGATCTTTAAACTTTAAAATCTATACTTCCAGCACAACTCATTCTTTTCTTTAAATCAGAAAGATATTCTATGCATCAGGTTATGTGAACAATGGGACAAGGGGAAGGGGACACAAGCAAAGTAAGGGGAGCCCTAGTTTTGTCTAACTTATTCCTGAATCTTAAGCAGTCCCAGGTTTTCCCACTGAGACAACAACCCACAGCTACAAATTCTAGCTTTTGAAGCATTCATTTTGTCTTGAATCTTTGAAATCATAGTGATCCAAAAGGTAAATTCAAATATTTAATTAACTAAAAGAAACCCAGAAACAGTGACTATACTTCTCAGTTACATCATCTCACATGCCTGCTTAAATTGTATGCATTTTCTATGTTATTTCCCCATTATTAAATTTACTTTTTCTTTCTCTTTTTCTGGCATTATTTATGAAATTTAACTGTAATAAATATGCTTTGGCTGAAACAAATATTAATGCATCTGAAGGAAATTTTATATTCAGACCCTTATTAACGCACAATGTAAATTGGAAACAGACTCTAAATAGCCAGCTACTAAATTTTTTAAAAACATGATAGGCCCACTGGAAGCAGGCAGCTGCGTTGACATTCTTCCCAGGGCAAAGGGAAAAAACACCACTAAGAAAAAAAATCTACTGATTCCAGGTTTGGTGTTCTCCATCACCAGATTTATTGACCAGCAAAAGAAGTCAGTGGGTATTTTGCTCCAGTCGATATTAATTTCTAAGTTCAATAAATCCTGGTAATGAATGGAGAATGTGAGCCAATGAGAACTCATTAGATCACAAAATGTAGCACGTATAAAACAAGAAAGCCATAATCAATCAACTTCATCATCGTCTAAATATGATTCCTGATCCTTTGAACATTCTTTTCTAAGTGACTTTAGACTTGAAAAAAAAAACGACCTTGGGAAGCCAAAGTTGCTCCACACAATAATAATAGCGGTTGCCTCTGCCTTCTGCTGGGCTGTGCTTTATGTTCCTCTACTGTTCCCAGGATGGGACTGGGACCCCAGCGAAGGAAGATAATCACCCATTCTGCAGATTTATTTTGCTGCCACCAGCATCTCCTTCTCCATCTGAATGGAGATGGCAAATTGTCACTAAAAGTAAATAATGCAGAGCACACTTGGTGCATATTCCCAGGTGAAGAAAATAGTCTTTGCTAGGCAAATATCTATAAAGTACATAGCATTCTTGAAGGAAAATATAGAAAAACATTGTTTCCATCTATTGAATTCTACAAGTTCAAATGATGACACAGGCCTGGTTCTAGACATTTTACACTCATTATTTTTCATCTTGCAACAAGCCAAGGAATCTTTACTATCACTCATTGGAAGCAAAAACTACATATACTTTCTTTGAGGAAACTTCAGTTGCATTAGTTAGCAAAATCTGTTTTTCTTCCCCACATTTCCTTGCTGACTTTTTAAAAAACAGAGCTCAAGTTGAGACAGAGAAAAAATTTCAAAAGCTCTGAATGCATACTATAAGTGAAGTCATATTCATAAATAGTAAAACTTTATCTCCTATGTCACCAATGAGTTTTTACAGCTTGTGTCTATTTTGAAGAATTTGCCACTCAAATGAAATTTTCACTCATTAAAATAGAGTAGCTGAGTATATAAATGTTAATAGTTGGACTTTATGAATCATATTTGTTATTTCAGTTTATTCCAAATAAAAACGCATTTTTCTAAGAGAACAAAATTTACTTTCTCATACCATTCAGTGAATTCCTAGCAACACTTTAAGGATTCTGAAATGATAGAGGAAAGTGAAGAACTGTTTTACTGATGAAAAGGGGATCTAAACACGTAAGGAGTTGGGAGAAAGGAGTAGTAGTGGAAGGAAAGAGAAAGTAAAAAAGGACTAAGATGTTGCATGCATGTATAATTTGCACAATGAAAGCATATAATATTTTTTAAAAATTGAAATTCATTACGATGCACAATATGGAACTATTTGTATTATTTTAAACTGCAAAGAAAATTGTCATTTGTCTTCTTTCACCAAAAAAAGTATCTTTAAAAAAAGAATTATTCTTCTATGACAGTTATATTAAACTGTAGGAAAAGGTGCATTATGAAACCATGTATATTTTCAGAGAAGTCATGATCATGCTAAATGAATATGGAACACATTTTTTGTTATATTTTCAAAATCGTGTTTCAAGTTAAGTGTTGTGAAGGACGCTGTTTCCTGAGGCCTGCCCTCTCTCAATAGAAAACAGGTTTTTCTCACACAATTCCAGAGTAACTGACAAAACTATGAGCTCAGCCACGTGAAATAAGCCAAAATAAGCTGTGTGCAAGGTGCAATCATATCGCTAAATCATTCCAACCCGTCGCTAAATGAGATCAGCCGTCTGAAATGCTGCACATACTACCGAATGTTCTTCATCTTCTGTGCACTACTTTTGTCTCATGTGGTTCCAATATAGTCATGAAAGATGGTCAGAAGGATTTCTCTCCAGAGCTTTTCTGTCCTGTTCCCATTTGTTAAGTTCACCATTGCAAGAGTGTGCGAGGGAGGGGGTGAGAAGACAACAAAAAGAGAAGAGAGTATCATATGTGATAGAGAGCAATATAGATGTCACATGATGAAATTGTCTCCTCAGGAACAGAAGATGGAACAATGGATGGGAAGAGAATATGTATTCATCCACGCATCCCTCTTTCAAAAGATCAGCAAGTGCTTCACACACCTAGAATCTTCTCTAAACACATTAATTCACATACAGTGTGTTCAAAGAGTATACGTCATATTGCCTAAGCAAGAAGAAGGTGGCCAGGGCCACTCTGCCCATGAAGGTCACTTGAGACCGCTTGGAGGTCTAAGGGTACTGCTCTCTTCTGAGATTCTGGGTGGGATTCCAAGCCTCTCTTAAGCGGATCATGTTGCAGTAATTCAGTCCTTTACTGTTTACATTTTGGACCAACTCCCAATTTCTGTAATATAGTAAGAAAAGAGCTACAGCTCTTAGGCATGAGTGCTTGATATCCAGACCTGTGGTGGGCAGATTTTGATTCATATTACTTTAACCTAGCTCTCATTGATATACAATTAGCTTCTCTATGTATATTTATCTATATATCTAACTAAGGAGGTTCAGGAAGCTAAGTACACACAGGGAGGGGAATGCATTGATCAGTTATTTACATACTTAGAAATACACCCTGATTAGTATCAGAATGTTACAAACATGTGCACACAATTACTATACTCGCTCTCTGATTGTGGCAAGGAATATTATTCCATGTGGGTGTTTCCTGTGTCCTTTCCAGTGACCAGCTGTAAGATTTAATAACCAACCTTGTAATCTATTATCTATCCCTTCACTTGATTCAAAATTTATATCTTAATCTCTGTTGATCTACCTGCTTTATGCTACCTTCCTTTACTTCACTGAAGACAGGAAGTTACTCAGCCTCATCCTTGTCTTCACTTTAAGAGGAAGGCATGAGTTAAAAGAAACAATGATAAGTTCCCTCATTTCTGTGGTTAATTTATTGCATTACACAGAAAGAACAGCACAAAGGAGTCAACTGCAAAGCACTTTCATTACATCTGATTCATCTTTGGTATTTGATTATTTCAAGTTTGCTAAGTTGCAAGAATTTTAATTAAAAAAATAGAGCATGGAATCAAGTGTAACAACCCTAACTTAAAATGGTTTCTGCTTTCTGTCCTATATACTAATTGGTAGATCTGAATTTCTTCTTTTTCAAGATATCATGTTTTATTTAGCAAGTGTAGGTTGAGAACATATTAAATTAAGCAGGGCTTCAAAATGTGTTATGAATAGTACAGCAGCACATATGTGAGCAGGGTGCAAATGGCACCACTCTTTCTTCTATATTTATTTTTGTTGACATTATTGTTAGATAACTAGACCAGGAAGATAGTACTAATCCCAAACATACAAATAAATTAACAAATTAATACAAACATACAACTAAATTAATAAATTAAAGCTTAGTTAATTTAGGCATTCTAGATATTACCAAGTATTTGTGTTGAATTTTTCATTTTTTTAACCTGAAAATTTGGAATAAATTAACCAAAGCAAAACTACTGAATGTTGCTTGCAGTCTTTTAAAACCAATATGGTCACCTGTCATCTGGGTCACATAGCCTTAACACACTGAGTCATGTGAAAAGACAGCTCTGCCCTTAGTCAGTACCCACATGCACAGGTATGCAATGTGCTATTCTTCATTATACATCCCTCCATGTGCTATGCCCATTTTATCACTTGCTTTTGTTTTCTTATATTCTACTTCAATGTTGCATTGTTCTCTTTCCTCCCATTGAAATAAAAAGCACCAAATCTGTATAATTGTGGAGCAGAAATAATGCAAAGGAAATGTTTAATTCTAACACAAATTTGGCTTCTTATACAATCAGGGACATTGGACAGAATTTTTAATTCTTACATCCAAGTTTTATTTCTTGGTGGTACTCATTGTTTTATTTCTTGGTGGTACTCATTTTCAAAACAATGTCTCTGAACCAATAATGCATTGTTGTTGTTTATGGTTTCAAAATTATATTAGTTGTGTGTTAGAAACTTCTATGGGCTGAAATTTTCTGCCTTCAAAATTCATCCATTCAAAAATTCTCACCATGAATGTTTCAGTGTGCAATAATGTTGAGGTATAGAGTCTTTTAAAAGGTAAGCAGAGTAAATTAAGTCAACTTGGTGACCCTAATCCAATGGGACTGTGCTTTTATGAGAAGAGGATGTTAGGACTCACCAAATGGAGAAAGTGCAGAAACTCAGTGAGATGATATACACTTGTAAGCCAAGGGGAGGGGCTTCTGAAGAAAATAAATCTGTTGACATCTTCCTTAAATTTTTAGAGTTCAAAATAATGAGAAAATAAGTTATATTATGTAGGTCACTCAACCTATGCTGACAGCCATTGAAAAGTATCATCAAAGGAGCATTGTCTTCAATATCATCCCTACTTATTTTATCTCTGTTTTTGCCTCAGTCGCTTGAAGCAACACAAACTCATCCTCAGTATGCAGTAAACGAAACTTAATTTCTAAAAACAATGACTATTATTTGCATGTACTTATAGGAGAAGATAATTATTCCATATAAGTATGGGAAGATGAGTTCAAGCTGCAGTCCTTTTTAATTCTTTTTAATTATTTCAAACATCCAATCCTAGGAGTGGCTTTTTAAGAACATGGTCCATGGTTCTATATTTGAAATACAAGGCTGAAATTAAGATCCAGGCATGATGACACATGCCTATAATCCCAGCATTCAGGAGGCTGAAGCGGGAGGAGATTCCCATCAGTCCCAGTCCAACTAGGCTACATAGTCAGTTCAAGGCCAGCTTAAACTACATATATAGTGGACTCTGTCTCAGAATAATAACATCATTTGATTCCTTATATGAGAGAGAGAGACAGAGAGAGAGAGAGAGAGAGAGAGAGAGAGAGAGAGAGAGAGAGAGAGAGCACAAAACAAAGCCAAATATGTAAAGAAAAAAAAACCTTGAAAATTATCACATGGTGTATGATATGAACATATAGCTCACAAAGATTTTGGTAATGAGTGAGAAAAAGGTATTTACAGGCTTTTAAACAAGTATAAAATACTCTCAACTGCTTCGTATTCATGTCCATTAGAGGTTGCTCTTGACAATAACTTATTCCATGTAGGCTCAGTGATGTCACGATTTTATACAAAATACTGTATGACATCACCTGTCATTATCTTCCTATCCCACTGAAGTCCTGTGAAATTTCATTTCCTATTTATTTTAAAGAGAATATGAATACAAGTTATCTGGAGAAATAAAGGAAACCATCATTTTTCAGTTGTTTCTTTTTTATTTTATTTTTTATAAAATAAATTTAGTACAAGGTTTACAGGGTCTCAGTACATATATTGAACGCCTAGTATTCCTCCTGTTTGAGCCTCCTAAGCTCTGAAATTATAGGCACACACCACCAAACCCAGTCTCAATCGCTAAGTACAACCTGGAGATCTTATTCTCTTAGTCTGCCAAAGCAGGCGCTTTAATCCATTGAGTCAGCTGGCAAGCCCTCAAGCGAATCTTAAGATACCTTTAAGAAGACTCTATTACTCAATTTTCAGCACTAATTGTTTAAAACATGATGATATAAGACAGTTTAAGCCTGAGTGTGATATCATAAGGGACCTTCTGTTGTAGAATAAGCCAAGGACTAATTCAATGCAAACATGGAAAAATAAGATACTGAAAAGTGACCGATATGCTCCAGTTTTTATTACATACTCTTTACAATGTTCATCTTCTCAGCCAAATTTCCCTGAGTAATTCAAATCCCTATCTTCTCTATCATTTGGTCTCTTACCTCAAATTTCTTCTTCCTGGTCACTTGCTTTCCTAAAGCTCATTACCAGTGCTTTGATATCTTGTGGATCAGAAGCCCCTTGAATTTTTTTTTTCTGCTTCAGCTCATTCACCCATCTTAGCAATTCTGTCAGGCAAGGCCTGATAAGACTGCATGAGATCCGCTCTTACACATTTATATCTTTTCCAAAGGTAAATTTTACCATTCCTTGAGAATGTAGGAAGAAGATCCCAAGGCCACTTCTCTCTGTTGGTTTCCTTATTGGTCTCCAAGTGACCTCCACTTGGCTCTGAATATTCTCTGGTTGGAGTCTGGACAGAACCACTGTGATCTCACAGGCAAATGGTATTCTATCCTCAGCAGCGATTTTACCAGGCTGACTGTGAGGTGCAGTGTCAGGTGGCCAACTGTCCCCCTGGTCTGTTTACATCTAGTGCTGAATGACTGCTATCCTGGGAAATCTCTCAGCACCAGCAAATCACCAGTAAATGGTCATATTAAACTTTTCTTTCCAGGTAGAGGATAGGTTTCACAGAAGGCCACTTCCAAAAAAGAAATAATAATAATAATCCTTTGTTCACCAATTTTACCTTCATTATGGGAGAAGACTTTAAGAGTTTTATAATTATCTCATGATCACCTGTTGCAAATAGTTGATGGAGACTATTTCATTTTATGTAACTGTAATTTTTTAAGGTTTTTAGTAGAATTTTCTACATATATATTTTTGTTGTATTTTAAAATCCTTTTCTCCACTAACCAACATATTATATGGTTCTTATAACTAACAACAATATATTCTCACACTGTAGCATTATCTGCTATAGTGGTTCTGAAACTACGGTCCCTGTAACATCTTATTAGTGTCACCAAACACCACTTTGGACCCATTAGGAATTTTCACCTCCTATTGGAGAGCTAATGTTCCAAAAACTCTGGTGCTGGGGTCCGTGATTTATCAAGCCCTGTATGTAATCTGAGATAAGCTACAGTACGAGAAATGCTGGTGTCTAGCTTTAGGTTCTCAGCTCTGGCTGAACAGTATAACTACCAGGATATTGAATTCTGTAGAACAATTTTTGCTTTTACTGGAATATTTGGAAATCAGGAAAAAACAGGGACCACGGTTCAATCCCTGGCACCACATGCTGCGCCAGTCGTACCCTCGGGGGAGGGTGGGCTGAGCCGGCCATAAAAATGAGTGAATAAACAAACAAAGGTTCTGAAACAAGAAAAAAATAAATAAATAAATAAAATTTTAAAAAATTCTTTAAACATTTCCTGGGAACACCAAATGAATTAGCATGATTTTAAACTACTTTTCTATATTGTTGCTTGTTGAATTTCTTCACTGGACGATGGAACCACTAGCTTTTTCAGAGCATTAAGACTCAAGGACTATATAATTTGGCACTTTCTTCACTTCAAGTCAGCCATTATCTATATGTAATTATACATAATGGAAGCATCCCAGGTCACTCAGTCTTTTTCCTCACTACTCCACTCCACTTTATGTTCCATTTCTTTACATTCATTGGTTTAACATTTATGAAACTTCAAATCGAAATGAAATTGCCAAGATCCAGAGATGCAATTCATTTTTGTTTGTGTGCAGTTATCATCTGTCCAGAACATGGGCTCCAGAGCAGCCCAACTTGGGAAGGCATACACACATGTTTGCCTGATTTTATGAGTGTGCTATGAGGAATTAAAAGGAGACAGTATTTATTTCCCTAGTCTTCAAATCTTGTAACAACTTAGAGTGTGTACCTTATAAATGATAGGGGGAAATATGATCATTTGCAAGTAGATACATTAATCTGCAAATGGCCACATCACCCCACCGCCAGTCAATCTCTTCAAACCATTAAGACTATTAATGCTGACCACAGATAAGCAGAATAAACAAATTCTTGCTGAACTGGAATTAGTTCTGCTGCTTTTCAACAACTTCCAAAGAAAGTTAATGAAACCTAAAGATTTCACTGATAGTTTTCCTTTTTCATTGCTTTGTTTACTCTGTTCCTTCTATGTCAAAAGAACTTAACACTTGTATTACTAAAGGAACTTTTTGCTGAGTCTGTACCTTTTATGGTTGACTTTGAAAAAGAAAAAGAGTTAAAGATTCTTGGTATTTACACTGCGATCATTTTCCTTGTACTAAAAGACAAGCCATGTTTTAGCTGAGAACAGTTTAGATTAAAAGAAAAGAAGAAAAAAAGTACTCAGATGACCAAATAAAGGGGGATGTTAACTCTTATGTTTAAACAACATCGAAACTGCTTGAGAAACCTGGCCCACCTTAAAAGACAATTTAATCTATGGCTTATAAGAGCACCTGACTTAGTATTGAATTCAAAGACACAAACCAGAATGCAAAACAACTGCAGGAAGAGCTAATGCCTCGAATTCTCTGTAAGGACTGTTAAATTTAGGTCCATTTGATTTCCTAAGTATGTGTTAGAGACATTTCATAATTCTATGATAAAATACATTTTTCAAATTAAAAACTATTTTAAAATGAATTCACAAGCTTAAAGGAAAATTTGTATCAGACAGGCTTTAAAAATTTAATCAGATGTACTATATGAAGTCCCACCAGAACTTCTTCAAAACACTTGTATGTTTGATCCAATACATCTACAAGCTAGTTCTCAAGAAAATGTATGGAAATGTTCAAGTTTGGGATGATTCTGGTATTTGTGTGTGTGTGTGTGTGTAACTTGATCTAGTCAATTGTTCCCTATCTTCCCTATCCTCCTTTTATATCTACTACGAGAAAAAAAAAAAGTAAAGCATTTTATGAACTTAAAATACATTCATTATGTCAAAAGCAAAACAGTTCTTTTATAACAGTGTAGAAAGAGTATTTGACCCACACCACTAAGTAGTACTCCAAATGAGTAACTTATTGAAATAACCCCATAAAATGACCCAAAGGTAAAAGCCATTTCCAAATGTTAATATAGAGTTATGGGACTCTATGGCATCCGGAAGGTCAGTGTAGTTAGAGCAGAGAATGTGCAGTAACTTCAAGAGTAAATGGGAGCATGTAGCCTGGCTTTGTGCCCTATGGGCTAGAAGTTAATGCTTACAAATCTTACACATGGAACAGAATAAGATAAGTAGCCTTTCTGTTAAAGGATAAAAGGGAAAATTCTCTCTTTAAAATCCAGAAATTCTGTGGAAGTACTCTTTGGAGCCAGAGTGAAGCTAATAGAGCTATTTCTATACATGAAAGAAATGAAGAAGCTTGATCTTAATCACATTGATTTGGGGGATAATTAAAAAAAATAAATCACTCAAACTACAGGGCTGTTGTACTTTACAGAAAATAGTGCAAATGCTGTTGATAGTTTTCAATTGAATCTATTCATTTAATTCTTCATATAACAGAAAAGAAAAAAGAAAGCAAATTTATGCTCCAGGTAATCTTGCCTATGAATTCTGGCAAGGTTGAAGATTTGGCACACACAAATCTTGCATGAAATAGGACTCTGATCCTCATTTATAAGGTTTAATTGAAGTTATAAAACATAATATATAAACATAATATATGTTTTATTGATTCTTTCTAGTTAACTTAGAGTAAGCATTGGCCTTTGGATTACATGAGCTATATGAAAGCATATCTGTAGCCTTCAAAGGGTTGCCAATAAAATGCTTGAAGGTAAGTCACCTAAGATTTTCCATCACACCTCTGAGTTATTTAAATATTTGTGTAATGTATTTTTATGGTTGATGAGTATAATTCTAAGGCATTTATCTTTGAATAAATATAAAAATGAAAAGAAGGAAACAGTGTAACTACATAACTACAATATGCTATCTTGTATATCCTGTCTATTGATACATTTAAAGAATTACTAGAACCAGGAATAATATGGAATCCTCTTAAAGACCAAGGATTATAAAGAATGCCAAGACTACTCATGTTTCATTGGATAAGGGGATGTGAAGATGTGACTCCTTTTTTTTTTTTTTTTTTTTTCAGAACTAGGACTTGAACTCAGGCCCCTGTACTTGGCCAGGCAAGTAATAATTCTACTGAGCTGTCTCCCCAGGCCCATTGCATGTTTTGTTGCAAACAAAAATTTGAGGACAGCAGATTTTTGTTTGCTTTCAAATCTGTGTGTGTGTGTGTGTGTGTGTGTGCACGCACACACACACACACGCGCACATGTGTACTATTCTGTCAGCAAAATATTTCTTAAATTATCTTTGTGCAGAGTCAACTGGTAGAATAGGTATAACAATAGACCTGTAACATGATATGATTATAGAAAAGAGTCTTGAAGGATTGCTCTCTGTTATTAAGTAAGTACAAAATAGGGCCAATGAGATTGCTCAACAGACTAAGTGCCTGCTTTGGCAAGAGCAAAAACCAGGGTTTTGTCCCAGGTCATGTATCCCATGCCAGCCCTGCCCCTGATGCTGGAGAATGAGTCTAGGCATAGTGGTGTCTATGTGTAACCCCAGTGCTGGGGAAGCTGAAAAGAAGTGGGTCACTACCATTCTGAGCTGCATAGTGAGAACCTGTACCAAGTACATAAATGAAAAAAAAAAAAAAAAAAGTTCAGAACTTACCATCAGCAGTTTCATGATGATTTTGTACTTGGTAGTAAGTTGTACTAAAAAAGATCAAATTATACTACTTTCTCTCTGTCGTACCTCCATATTTATTGAAACTTTTAAAATTCCATTTATAATTTCCTTTTATTTCAAAGAATGGAAACAAGAGAAGGAAAACCAAAAAGAGTCAGGATAATATATCAAGACGTACATTATAGATTTTCAAAGCAACAATAGTTGATTAACAATGATTGATAAATTGACAAAGAAAATGATACAAAGAATTAAAGAATCAGGAGCTGTTTCTTTGAAAGATTAAATGAAATTGGTAAGCCCCCAGATAATCTCATCAAAAAGAGGAAAGAAAAAGCTCAAATCCAAGCAATACGAAATAAAAAGGATGAAATTATCACAGACCTCTCCAGGGGACATTCAGAAGGTCACTAATAGCTTCTTTGCAAATCTTTACTATCACAGATTTGGAGGCACAGAAGAAATGGACACATTGCTAGAAAAGTATAAGTTACCAAAACTGAATCAAGAATATTTAAGAACTTTCAGTTACCCAATAACAACCAATGAAATATAAAATGTAATAAAAAACCAACTGACACAGAAAAGTCCAGGTCCTGATGGATTCACAGCTGAATTCTCCAAGAAATTTACAGAAGACATCTCTTTGTATTCAGGAGATATAGAATGCCAGCCTTCCTTTCTAAGATTGTGTTCATTGAAATACCACATTACTAAAGACTCGTTTTTATGAAGCTTTTGCATTTTTACTATGAAGTTTGCTATATCATGTTTGAACAAGAAACAGTGATTTCATCATAGTGTTATACTTCAAATATTATAATCTTAAGATGATTACACCTTATTGTCCCTTCTATAACTAAATTGTATGATTACCTTACTGTTCTCAGTATAGGCAATAAGGTTGAGACTGGAAGTGGATATTCTTGTCATGCAGATTGGAAATGTCCCTCAGAAGCTTGTGTGTAGAGGGGCCAATCCCCAAAACAACAGAATTCATAAGTGAGACTCTCAGAGATCATGAGGATTCTGACTTCCTTGATTGTTTTGCAATTTAATAGGTTAATGGGAAGTGGTGGAAATTAATAGGACTAGTTAGAGGGGGGTCCTTCTGAGTTTGCCCCTGGCCTCTCCACTCCACACCCCCTTCTCCCCTTCTATATCCTTTGAGTAGTTTCATTCTACTTATTTCACATTTCTAGGGTTGGACTAGTCAATATCTTCTAGTTCTCAGAACCCAGTTTGAATGGTAGATCCTGAAGGAAGGTTGACCCAGGCTTATGTTTCCAAATTTCCCATTATTTTCAATCATAGATTATTATATAAGTGTTTATTTTTCCTGTCACCGGACACAGTAAGTTCCATGATAATGAAGTTATAGCTTCCTTTATTTCCCCCTCTAAGATTTAGCAGATTTTGTACTAAGATGGGATTTAATGTTTCTAAAATCAGTGAATCAAAATCTACCATGCTGCATCCTCCAAGCCCCACACCTCTATACTTGCTCCTATTAGAATTTGTCTAATTTCCCTACAATGCTATGCTCACTCACCATACCTCATTTTCCTTCAGTTTTCCCTCCATGGAATAGCCACTGGAATTCCTTAACTCTGATGTCCTCAAAGTCTAGTGTACACTAGAATTTCCTAAAAGAACTATTGAAATGCTCATGGCTGGATCCAGTATCTACAGCTTTGATCTGTTATGTCAGGAGCTGGGCCTGATATTGGTTGTATACTGGTTTGGGGTCACATACTGTGGTGGTGCACACCTGTAATCTCAGCTCTTGGTAGCCTCAGGCAGGAGGATTAGTGTGGGTTTGAGACCAACCTGGGCTATAAACATAAGTTCAAGACAAGCCTGAACTGCATAGCTAGACCTTGTCTCAAAAAGAAAAAAAAAATCCTCATCTGATTGGTTCCACAATACTTTTATCCTTTTGCCTACTCTTATTTTAGAATTCCTTTCCATTACTCACTAGAATTTGACATAAAACTGCAAATATGTATGCTCCAAATATCACATTAATGTATATGTGTGTCTACATGAACATGCGTATATTTTAAATATGCAATTTTATTAACTCAAGTAATTTAACAATATTGAATACTCTAATCAATAAACCATTTCCAACATTAGTTGAAGTTAAATCCAAACTTACTTATTCATATATTTTTTTAGTTCCCACTTAAATAACATTAACTGAAAACTGTCTTTGGATATATTTACTTACATTTACTTGTCATTAGGTGCATAAATGAATAGGAAGTGATGCCCACCCTGTAGGATGTGTTTTTCTTCCTCATTTGATATTGTAAATTCCAAAAGAACTACAAAAAATTATATTTTTGAAATTTTCTCCTCTATTTGCAATTTGAGAGTTTTATTTCTAGAACAGGAAAATGAGTTTTGATTCTGAGTTTCTGTAATTTTTAAAATTTATTTTAAAGACAATAGAAAAATAATAGATAAGACAGCAGAAACAACACACAAATAAAAATTGAATAAATAACAAGCATTCAATAGGAGTTGATATGTTGCACATTGCTGTTTTCAATGTAGTTGCTCTCATTACAGGTATAAGCATAAAAGTTGGTCAAAGTAAAAATTTCAAACATCAGCTGTTATCTTTAAAAAAAAAACTGATAAAAATCACTAGTGCAACAACTTATCTATCCTGTAGATACATATGCGTGAAAGTTTCCCCTCCCTTTTTTCCTAACTTTTCTCCTTTTGTTCATCCCAGTTGTTTATTCCTTATGGTCAGACTCTGAGTTTTTATAGTATAGTCTTTGGCTTAAAAATAAACAAACAGAAGGAAGTCAAACTGCTTATAAAAAAGGGTACTGCTTCTAATGTGATTTCAGTTATTGCTATACTCTGTCCAGTAAATTATTGTTTTACAAGGAATCAAAAATGGTATTAACAGAGAGTAAAAGACAAGGAAAAATGCCATGGGACTGACCGGCTACAATTTTGTATATGCTGAGATTTCTAAATTTCTGTGTAAAAAATGTGCAACTGCTTTTATCATATACTGTAGGGTTTTATTAGAATATGAATGATTGATGGAAATATCGATTCCAAGTCTAAGACATTTGATATTCAGAAACACAGTGATGTTAAACTGAAGTACCTATGTTATAGAGTAATAGTATCAGTAAGTTTCTCTTCTGGGAGGTTAAGAACATAAGTTTTATAACAAAAATTAAAGAAAAAGAAGGGCTATAAGCTTAGCTGATATTTTGGCTCTCACTTTTCAAGGTCAGTGAGAATTCAGGACATAAGCAAATCTGTGCTATAACATCCTAGAACTCAGAGGTGTCCCAAATTTTCACTTTAGGGAGATTTTGGGGCCACAGAAGAAAGGGATTGATGATGTGTAGTGTGCCTAATGAGAGTCACCTAGACAGAAAACATTCTTTCAGGCTTTCACAGAGAGCAAACTGGTCAAGCAATGGTCATGACTCCTTCAGAGGGCTGACACTGACAACAGTTCTACAAAGCAATGCACATGGTTCAAGATATATCCTGAGGGGACTTGACTGACCTTGGGAGATACAAAAGTTACACATTCTGTTATATTGTTCTTGCTTTAGCTTACGCTTAACCACCTAGCAGAAAAGTTTAACCACAATGCATATAAAGTAAATCTAGATTAGTACACTGAGCTATAAAAAGCTTCAATCAACAGCTTCTGACATTGCCAATTCTGTCAATAACCCATTATAATTATGAAATATTGGGCTATGTATACATCTTTCACTTAGTTCAAAGAGAAGAAATTTTTATTCCAATAATGATTAGAAAAATTATCATATCTGTGTCCTTTGCTCTGAATAACTATTACAAGGACAACAATATGCATTGTATCAATTATTGGAAATATACTACTGCTGTCTTTTAAAACTGTTGCAC
This sequence comes from Myocastor coypus, assembly GCA_004027025.1. Taxonomy (NCBI): domain Eukaryota; kingdom Metazoa; phylum Chordata; class Mammalia; order Rodentia; family Myocastoridae; genus Myocastor; species Myocastor coypus. Next base: position 22,519 of record PVJA010022457.1, read on the forward strand.
TGTTATTTCTTATTAATAGTAATTAAAATGAATAAAACCAAAGAAAAACATAAACTCAAATAAAAGCTTTGCTTGCATTTTTTTTGAAACTCCAACTACTTAATAATAGAATGGATTTGAATAATGAATTAAGCAATAAGATTACATAAAAAGTTTTAAAATAAATTTCATTTCCTTTCATTAGTCAATTAAGAGAAAATCTTTGTAAAATGAATATGTGAAATTCCTCAGTTATTAGGAAAGTAGATTGAGAAGTTCACTCAAATGTTAAGAGGACAGAATGACTATCAAATTTATGTAGCAGTTATATATGCACAAGTACATCATAGTGAAAGATTCCTCCCCCTGCTAACACAAGTGGACTTAAGTTAGTTGGTTGCACAAGTAATATGCAATACCTGTTATTTTGTTGCTTAGAAATGGCCGGCCACTCTGATGCATAGAGCAAGGGCCAATCTCCAAATGACTAGCTATTCTGCTTCTGTGCTTTCGGTTTGCATATCCCATATAAGCCGTAGACCACTGGAGATCTGAACCTGACACTTTGGGAATATTCCTGTTTATTGTCTTTCAACAAAAGACAAATCTGCCTCCAAATCCTGATTGCTGTCTCATTATTTGCTTCATCATCTCATGCCTTAAATGGGAAGACTGACAATGTTAACTTTTAGAGAAGAAAGCATGTGGCTTCAAAACTTTAAAATGTTTATAAGTTGTCAAAATTCTAAAATTCTAAAATATACCTCTCCTTCCTATAAAGCCAGTTCAGGATATCTGAGCTACCAATGCTGCTACAAGTGCCCTCGCTATGTATTTTCTCAGTCTTCTGCCATGCACAGCCTGCCCCTACTCTGTCTGAACCTAAAGAATGCCTTCTTTTGACCTTGGTTGGTCCTGTTATCTGGTCTCTCCTTGACTTTAAGTAGAAACAGTGGGAACTTTATTAATATGCCCACAAGATCCATCTTAATCAGAGTGAAACCTGGTCCACCATGTAATCTGCAAATTCAAGCCACAGTGCTGGCACCTGTACTCCTGTCACCAAGTCCAGCTTCAGCATTTTTGTCTTGGGGCCTAGCCTTCCCCATTTCAAGATATATAGATAGTCTTTGTGATTGTCCACATCTTCTCAGGCTGACTCAAGGCATCTCCTACCTGAGCTGAGAGGGCAAGGAAGGTTTGTAGAGTCCTGCTATGAAACAATCATTCCTAGAGGGCCGATCTGATAGCTCAGTGTACTAAAGCATCTTTTTAGGCAGAGAGCAGCACCTGGGGTTCGACCCTTAGGGTGCTGTTGCATCCCCGCCCACAGGGCACACTAAGACAGCAATTGAGACTGGGCATGGTAGCAAGAGCCCAGCACTTGGGAGGCTGAAAACGGGAGAATCACTAGTCTGATCTATATAGTGAGATGCTGTAGATACTGTAGACCCTGTCCTAAATAAAGAAAAAGGATCATTCCTACATATGGCCTACTCTTGATGATTGGCATTGGCAAGGGCTCATATTTGCAGCAGAAATAACTAAGTAGAAACTACATACAGCATTTAAGCCACAAACTAATAATTGAAGAAAATAACACAGAACCCTACAGAACAGCTTGTAAGTATCTCCAACAAAGGTTTAGCCAAGACACCAGATAGACCCGTAGATGTACTTACACACACATACAGCCCAACTGCGTGTTAGCTATCTGTACAAGTTTAAGAAGTCCACTCCTAGCATTCTAGAGTTAAATGAGACCATCTAGACAATTAGCGGAAAGATCACTGGAGCAGATCCTCTGGGGCTCACACTGAGGAGACAATGTCCTCAAAGCCCTTCTCTGGTCACTGTAGATGCTGACCAGCTCACACACAGCTGGAGCCTAAGGACACCATCCACAGTGTTGCTCTGTATCTCAGTGAATTATTCCCTTTGCTTTTTGTGCCTTTTCAGTCTATTTCAGCTCTTGCTTCCACTTAACTTGCATATTTCACATGGTGCAGCTTGGCTTTTTCTTCTCACCCCTCGGATAGCTGTGGTGTTTGCCTTAGCTGTATGGATGACTGCCCTGAGACAACAGAAAGTAACCAGTCTGCTTAGGCAGGTGCAGGGGCTGGGGTTCCATGCCCCACACCACAAGCCTGACCCAGCTACTGAAGCCAGGTGCGGTGGCGCATGCCTCTAATCACAATGCTGGGGATGTTAAAAGCAGGAGGATCTTTATGAGTCCAAGCTGTGTAGGGAAAACCTGTACCAAATACTAAATAAATAAATACATAAATAAATAACCATTATGACCTTTACTAATGATAATGATTAGATGACTTGTCAGGAAAACTAAAAGAAGGCAAAATATAGCTGAGATATTCCTAATCCCTCAGCCAAGATAGTTCAGTTTGGTAGTTTCTCAGGTAATATTTTCAGTTACAGTTCCTACTATTTTGTTTCTTAAAAATAGCTGGACATTGATGCATAGCTGGTCAATACAATGAATACTGCATTAACCAATCCCCAATAATTCAGCTCCTGTACATCCTGCTGCCTTATCCCATATAAACCCTAGACCACCAAAGATCAGGGCCTGATATTTGGGGAATGATCTGAATCAGTGCCAATTAACAAAAAATAAACCTGTCTCCAAATCCTGGGTGTTATTTTGCCATTACAATACTATTCACAAAGACAACTTTCATAGATATCTTCATCTGGACAATGTTATCATGGAAATTTTTAAAGATATGTATGTATAATAATTACATTTCTGCAAACCGTATTTATTGTATTATGTTGCTCCATTTGTATTTGATACAAAACAAATAGTTTTTTGGAACTTTATGTCTTAGGGTTTATCTCGGCAGTAGGGTGAATATTGATTAACATGCCCAGTACCTTAGATCCAAGCACCAGCACTGCAAAGAAAAAAAAAATGTGAATAAGATAAAATTAGAGTGCTTGCTTCAGCAGCACATATACTAAGAATTGGAAAGATAAAATTAGAAAAAGAAATGTGATACCTGAGTAAAAAATAGATGTGTGAATCAATTGTTATCTGTAAACCATAGGCATTACTGTGAAGATGTTAGAACATTTCTCAATTATGCTTTATCTTTGATAGATTTGTAAAAAAAAATAACATGCAAAACAAAGCTTAGTACAAATTTTAATGTTGTTCTATAAAATATCTAAAAATAAATCCTTGGGGCCCGGCGGGATGGCTCAGTGGTCTAAAGCCCCTGCTTGCGAAAGCTTGGGTGGCTTCAGGGACCACAGTTTGATCCTTGCACCACATGCTGCGCCAGCCCTGCCCTTGGGGCGGGCTGAGCCGGCCATATAAATGAGTGAATAAACAAACCAAGGTTCTAAAACAAGAAAATAAATAAATAAATACATTCTTTAAAAAAAGAATAAATTAATGCTCAAAGTTTCCTAAAAATTCCTCTATGAAAGAAAACAAAAACTTACTCCCAGAGACAGCTAACTTCGTGCATTAATCTGACAAAGCTAAAGGATATATTTGAAAAAAAAATTATACGAAAGGCCAATAAACATATGAAAAATGTTCAATAGCATTGGTCACACAGAAATGCTGACTTTAACACAGGATCAAGATTCCGTCATAGCCCCAGAAAGAGTGGCTACCATCAATAATTTACCCAGTAACAAATGTTTGACGGGATGTGGATTAAAAAGAAAACTTTTCCACTGTTGGTGGGACTGTCAACTGGTACAACTAGTATGGAAATCAATGTGAAGTTTCTTCAAAAAACTAGGATTATACATCACATTTAATCATTAATAATCACAACTATTCATTCCCTTTCTAAGAACTGAAGATATACCACAGTGCTTGATGTACACCTATGTTTATAGCAGTATAATTTGTAGCAGCTAAATCCTGGAAATAACCCAAACGTTCATCAACTGAAAAATAAATAACAAAATTGTGGTATTTTTATGCAAGGGTATTACTCAGCTATAAAGAAAAAGAGACTTTTATAGGTAAATGAATGCAACTGGAAACCATAATAAGTGAAATAAATGAGATCTACATGTATAAACATTATATCTTGGGCTGTCCAGATAGCTCAGTATATTAAAGTGCCTAGAAGCAGGTGCAGTGTTAGTAGTTTCATCCCTGGGCCTGCTGTGTAGACCCCACCCCTGGGGCACGCTGAGATGGCAATTGAGCCTGGGCATGGTGGCTTGTGCCTGTAATCCCATCTCTTGGGAGGCTGTAAATAGGTGGATCACTTTGAGTCTGATCTAGTTGGGAGACCCTGAACACTCTGTAGGCCCTTCCCTAAAATACAAACAAAACAAAATTAAATGAAAAACAAAACCATTGTATCTTCTCCCTAGTGTAAGATCCTGGAAAAGTACATAAAATCTGAAATGTACATGCCTCATTTACTTTTCCTTAGTTTCTGGGACAAAATACCTGACACAAAATTAAGAAAGGAACCTCACAAAGTTTGTGAGGTTTCAGTCTATATTTGGATGATCACGTGGCAGAAGGCAATAGCTCTTGGTGGCAGCAAAAATCAAAGGGAGGAGCAGCAGCTGAGGAAGCTAGCTAGCCCATTCCCCTCCACCTTACATTATAATGCAGATCAGCCACCCCAGGACGGGTGCAGCACTAACAACCATCATCTGAGGATTGGATAAAAATGAATCACAAACTCTAGAAGACACCCCATGACTGCATGAGGCATTTGGGGGAAATGTCACAAATCATAATGTTCTACCCCTGGCCCCCGCCAGAGTCATGCTCATCCTTTTATGCAAAAGCCATTTTAGTCCATCGGTAAGAATTGCCAAAATCCTATGGTTTCATCATTGCCGACAAGTCTGAGTCCTAAGTTCTCATCTGTGTGCCTCTGTACAAATGAAAATTTCAACACTTTCAACATTCAATGGCATAAGAGAAACATTGCCATTCCAAAAGTTACAAACAACAGGATACCAAGTGTTGGAACCAAATCAAGTATAAAATCCAGAAGGGCAAACGTTAAGTTCTGTAGATTCATGTGGAATATGTGAAGCAATCTGCAGTGAGTTGCAGTCTTCAAAAGTCTTATGTGTCTCTGCCCCATGGGATGTCTTCTGATAGTTCCTATTTATTTCTTAGACCCATTTTGCTCCTATCTTGCAGCTATCCACAGATTATCTATGTTCCTGGCTTGTCCAAGGTTCTGGGCTTTCCAATGCATGTTAGGCTTCTCCCTGTCTGCTTCACATACTGCCCTCTCAGGGTCACACTTCTCAACCTCCAAGTCCTTCTTCTGAAATCTAGCTGGAAGCCTTCTTGACCTTAGAACTCTTGCATTCTGTAAGCATCTGAAACAAACATGATGTGGATGATGCTAAGATCTGTTGCCAACTGGAGCCATAGCCCGACTTTCTTCTCTCTTTACTCTAAGAGTCGAGAGCTTGGGCCACTGAGCACTGTCAGCCCAATTCTGCATAACACATGGTCTATGCTGCTGGCATTATGTAACCTGGTGTGGTCGCCACCACCATTCTGGAACACAGGGCTGTGCAACTATCTCCTCAAACCAAACTTTTTCACTTTTAGTTTTGAGGCTGCAAAGGGTGGAGACTTTCTATTTCTTGTGATATCTGCAAGTTATCTTTTCAATATTTTGTTCCTTCTCAGTAATGGAAATAATTTTAACTCTGCCTTCGCAATCCATAATATTATTAGAGCTTCCTTTCTGGTTAATCTCACATTTTAAATTGCCCTACTGAGTTCTTTGTTCTTGGTTCTCAGCGTAAATCTGACTAAAACCCCCCAACAATATTCGTTCCACTGCCTCAACATTCGACTGTCTTAAAATTTCTTTTTTTTTCTCACTTTTGTAGCCCAGGCTGGTCTCGAACTCGCACCAATCCTCCTGCCTCAGCCTCCCGAGTGCTAGGATTACAGGTGTGAGCCACCATGCCCGGCTGTCTTGAAATTTCTTTAGCCAGATTAGTTTGCTCTTTTTAGTGATAGTCTCAGGCAAAGCTTCCAGACATGAGTAAAATTCAGATAAACTTTCTACCAAGCTACAATACACATTTTCTATAGTCCATCAACTAACACAGTCCTTCTTCCCTGATCTTTCCAAGTAAGATTTCTACAAGTATTCTAGTTTACTGAGCTCTGACCAGAATCTCCCATATGGAATAGTCAAAGACGTTCCAGTACTTTTCTTTTGGGTGACATCTCCAAAACTTTCCTATCTATTTCAATAAGCCAGTACTAAAGAATTTTTAACAATATGGTCAAGTATAGTTACAGTAATGACCTCACTCTTCATACCAAATTCTGTCTTGGTTATGTTTCTCTCATTACCTGGACAAACTACCTGACACCCAGAATTAAGGAAGGTAATGTTTATTTAGCTCACCATTTGCAGAGTTTTCAGTCCATACATGGCTATGTCTAAGACAAAGTGCCACGTGGCAGAGGGCAGTGGTTCATGGTGGCAGAGAACAGCAAAATGCAAAAGGCGCAGAACGCAAAATGCAAAATGCAAAAGGCGCAGAATCTGTGCCAGCTAACTAGCCTCTTTCCCTGTCCTTTTACATTGTTCTGCAGGTTACCCAGTCCAGAGCTGGTGCAGCACTCACACCATAAGCCAAGCATTGAATCAAGAACTAAATAGAAAACCTAGGAGCCAGCCCCTAACCGTCTCTGGATTTGGAGGCACAACTAGAAACAAACTATAATAATACAATAGACACTGTGAAAGGAAAGAAAATGTTCAAAGACAATGAGGGAAAGGAGAAAAGAATGAAAGAAGGAAGAGGAAAAAAAATATATATATATATATGTGTGTGTGTGTGTGTGTGTGTGCGTGCGTGTGTGTGTGTGTGTGTGTGTGTGTGTGTGTGTGTGTTCATATGTGGGATAGCTTGGATCATTGCACTGCTGATTCCTAGTGGTCTATTTAATGGAGCAGTTAATTCTTAAAATTTTAACCAATTTTCCATTGTGACCAATTTTTGTATGCTAATATCTGCTAGTATGAACACTTAACCTGATGACAATATGTAGTACAAGCATCAATTCCTGTCACTTGGTTTAGTGAAATACTGTATCATTGCTAATTTTTTTTTTTACTTTATTTCATGCTCCTAAAAGTTATTTCTGGGGTGTCTTCTGGAGGAGGTTAGCATTGGAGATGTTAGCCTGAGTGAAAATACTGATCCTCACAAGTAGAGATGGGCATTTTGCAATTTCATGCAGGCTCGAATACAGCCACGAAGACAGGAAGGATTTTCTCATGCTCCCTTTGAATTGCAACGTGATTTTTCCTATCTTCATGTCTTTGGATTTGGGGGTTGGGGTTCGGATTTACATCATTCCCTTCCCATAAAATCTCCATTTGTGTTTTTGGGCAAACTGCATTGTATGACAGAATATGCTGATTCTCCAGTTTGTAAAAGGAGAATTTTATGACTTCTTGTCCTTGATGTGAGCCAATTCCTGCTGCAAATCTCTCAATATATATTAGCATACTTTTAACTGTTTTTTTGTTATGGAGACTTTGACTAAAAGTACTCTTCTTATCCATCTTAAAGAACAGAATACTGAGTCATATTTGATAAACATATGTCCACATAAATCCCTGTTTTGAGTCCCTAAGCTAGCACAAGTGCTATTTCCCTAAGGATCCATCTGGAGGTCTGACAGAAACAATAAATCAGAAATCTAGAGAAGAATGAGAGGGCACTGGGCACTCTATGTGCTCGGAACTATTACTGAAAGATTATCTACTTTGTGTTTTGGGGCACATGTCTGCAAGGTCCAAACACTTTGGACTTCTGCTTATGCTCATCTCCTCCAGTGCCATATAAGAGTGACCCCGGCTCAATCAGAAGAACACAGAACATAAAAGAACCTGTACTGTAACAGCATATCACTCAGTGGAGCCCCAAATTTTCTGTTCAAGGAGATCATGGAGCCATAGGGGAAAGTGACTGATGATGTACAGTGTGCTTAAGGAGAGTCCTCTAGAGAGTAAACATTCTCTCAGGCTTCCAAAGAGAGAAAAATGATCAAGCAATGGCCGTGATTCATCCAGATGACTGACACTGACAAACACTGTGCAAACTACAGTACCTGGTTTCAGGTTAAACTCTGAGGGGACCTGACTGGCATTGTCAGATACAAAAGTTACACATTTTTTGTAACACAGGTCTTGGTTTATCTTGGTCTTAACCATCCAGGACAAAAGTCTACCTACGAAGTATAAAAAGGGAAGCCATATTCATATGCGAAGTTGTAAAAATAAAGCTCAAGTCAGCATCCTCTGATAATGTCAAATGAGCTGATAATCCATTACTGTTATGGGCTATTGTACTATATATATGCAGCTACTTTCTCTTTGTGTAATGAAAAGAAAGATCTGTACTAATGATGTTTAGAAAAGAAATCATGTCTGCATCTGTACTGTGAACAACCATGACAAAGACACCATTACACAATGTATTAGTTATTGTAAAGTAATACGTAAATATATAAATATGTAAATATAATAAAGAGTGACCCTCATCTGAACTTATAATAGGGCACTCAGTAAATTGTCAAGACCCAAGTATTTATGTTACCCCACTCGGAACATGTGGGGGCTGCTTGTCTGCTCTAAATGCGCAGATGAACGAAAGTAAGGGCAAATATGAGTTCACCATTCAAATATCTATGTGGTCCAAATAATTGATATCAGGTAAGAAAATACCGCTGCCAAGGGCAAATGTGAGCTAAGAGGACATCAGTAAATGTAAATCTATGTGGCCTTTTTTGGAAGACAATGACCATTAGCACCAACATATGGCCACCACATGAGACTAGATATGCCAAATAACCAGATATTTCAACAGAAGCCAGAAATATGATTTCTATTATAAGTTTACCAGTTTTAAAGTATTGCTTCATATTTAACTCAGTGTGAGCTAACTGAAACACATCTGTGACCATACACTGTCCATTTTAACTAGCAACAACTCACTCTGAACACTACAGATTGAATGATGTTCTTATTACACGAATCACATGCTGAAAATACTCCAGTGTCTCCCCATTTCACAGGGAAAAATCATCACACATAATGTCTTGGCTTATATGATCTGTCTCGTGCCTGGGTTTCCAAAGTTCTGTCCTCATGTCAAGATACTTCTTAACTCAAGTCCTAAACTCTGTAGCGATGCTATTATTTCAGATACTAGAGTTCTATTATAAAGTCTTTTTCTATTCTCTCTCTTCTTAGTATTGTTTTTAAAATATATGTTGTATGAAAAGTGGAAGTTGATGCTGTTCACAGCTGGGCTTTACACAAAACGTAGTAGGCATTCTGGCTATTAAGGATTTTCACTCAGTTCCAGTACATTCTTCTACATTACATTCCATGAAGCTGTGACTTGGTGAATTCTGTTCCTGTTGCCAAATAGATTGCTGTTAGAGTTTACCGATTAATGTGACTAAACATATTGAAAGATGGAGAGATGGGAATGGAGTTGTTTTGGTTTCATTCTGTTTTGTTTTGTTTCTGTTTTTCTTTCCATTTGTCCTGCTGTTCTGTCAACTGCGGTGGATTTTCTTATTCTATATTTCCTCACTCATTTTCGCAAGCAGCATGATCAGCAGCTGTCAGAAATACCTTGACAAGAATGGGAGATCCTCCTGTGTAAGTTCTGCCTTTTGGGACATTTCTATCCCTACCAAGCAGAGCAGCACTCTCTCCTCAAAAGTCTTAGACTCCATCCACAAATGCATTTGTGGTTCACTGTGTTTTCTCATATTGGAGCCTCTTTTCATCTCCCAGCCGCAAGGCCATGCCTCCTTGAGGCAGTAACAATCTCTTTGCTATTGTATTTCTGTTCCTTCATTGCAATGTCAAGCCTTCAATATCTGTTTTATCAATGCCTTTACAAGTGCCTCTCTTAGCTACTGACTTCAGTGTTCCCTACTGGAAATTGAGTGATACAGTAGGTATTTAATAAATATTTAACACCCTTATGAATAAATGAATGTGGCCAGCAGACATTCCATTCGTAAGATATATCCTGGAGAGCCTGCTCGCAGAGCTCTTGTGACGATGAATCATCTTTACACAAATGCAATCGTTGCAGATTTTCCCTGCTAGCCAGCTGCACGTCTTGGTCGGTTGTTGCGTGCTCCATCTGCTTGGACTGTGCCTCCAGAGCCAGCTTCTGGCCATTAGAGACCTTTATGTATTGATATTGTGATGTCTTCAATGGACAACTCAAAACAAAATATATACATAGAAAAATGCAGACTCAGTAATTTGTAACCCAGGTGTAATGCTGGCAAAATTTTATTTCCTTTTATTCACTACTTCAATCTATGTTTATTTTTATTTCTTTTTTGTATTTTTAAAGAAGTATTCACAGGGTGTTTAGGGTCTCACTACTAGGTTGGACTTGTAGTGATGCGCTTGATTACAGCCTCCTAAGAGCTCGATTACAGGCAGAGCCACCACGCCGAGTCTCAGTTGCCATCTCAGTGCACTGTGGGGGTGGGATGGGCATGGCAGTTCAATCTATTTTTAAATGTTGCTTTAAGATCAAATTCATGAAAAAAAGTATGCTTCCCCCTAATTTTTAGGTCTCTAAAATCCTGATCTCCTAATCACCTGTTTGGTCAGTTGCATAAATTATGATTCTATCATTTTAAAAATAATGATATAAAGAAAATGTTGAAAAATATAAATTTCTGTAATGATTCAGACAGCAGACTCTGTCTTTATTATTTTTACCCTCTGAAGATTCAAACTCATCTTTGATCAGTTTCTCCATAATTTCCTGAATTTTCCACATTTATGGAGTGCCCATTATAAACAACTGGCTGGAGCTAAGGCAGTAGCTTCTTAGCGGATCTTTTTCCTAGCATGTGTGATTCTTTGGGCTGTTTCCCCAGAATTGCAAACATGTATTTGTGGCTGTGCGTGGCAGATGTCATATGTACACTGAACAAATTTGTTCCCATGAACCTTGATGACTTAGAACTACTTAACTAGTTTATATTATATTAGAACCTAGTAATTTACGAATGGACCATAGCTATGTTATAGAATGATAGTGTGTCAACATTTTTATGTCTTACATGTTGATAGAATTATTAAATTTGCCATATAGAAACTGAGTAAATGCTCCAAAATTAAACTATGGCTTCACTGAAAGCCTATGTTGTGTTGTACAACCCTCCAAAGATGTTTTATGCTAATTATCTCAAAAATGTTTAATTATAGTCGATATTCCAACCCCAGTGTCAATAGTGCTATTTTTAATTTCTCTTAATTAACAAGTGAAATCATCAAGTGTTGTGACTAGGCAAATACTTCAGAGGTCTTGCTAAATAGTTTAATGGATTTTTAACAACTTTAAACATAATCCATATTGCATATTGTCCTCACAATCATTCTACAGAGTACAGTGTGTGGGCATGACCCACCTCCCTATTGATGTTGCTTAGAAAAAAAAAAAAAAAAAGGAAAGAATATATTTCTATGTGGATTTAGAAAGGTTAATGGTTAATTGTTTGATCAATCTTATATACCTATATGTATTAATCTAAACTGATCTGATGATGAAAATATGTAATATAACCATTGTTAAATTTAAACAATAAAAAATTGAAAAAAAAGGAATATATGTTATATATATATATATATATGGGCTAGGGTAGATATGCAGCTACTTTCTCTTCATTCACTGAGAATAAAGTTTGTACTACTACTAAAAAAAAAAAAAAAAAAAAA